>VZTZ01043944.1:161127-175159 GCA_013400955.1 Drymodes brunneopygia
AGGCAGGCAGGCAGGCAGGCAGGAAGGAAGGCAGACAGGCAGGAAGGCAGGAAGGCAGGAAGGCAGGCAGGCAGGCAGGCAGGAAGGAAGGCAGGAAGGAAGGCAGGAAGGCAGGAAGGAAGGCAGGAAGGAAGGGAGGCAGGAAGGAAGGCAGGAAGGAAGGAAGGCAGGAAGGAAGGCAGGAAGGAAGGAAGGAAGGCAGGAAGGCAGGAAGGCAGGAAGGCAGGAAGGCAGGAAGGAAGGAAGGAAGGAAGGAAGGGCTTGCCACACGTTCCTGCTCTCCAGCAGGAGAGTGAGCAGTCACCGCAGAGCCCATGACTTTCCCCCTGCTTTGTGGTGGGATAACCCCCATGGCAGCTCTGTGCCTGACCCCGTGCTTATCTCCCGAAGGAGCTGGAGCCCGCAGTTTCCCCAGAACCGCTATCAGCGGCGCCCAGGCGATGTGACAGCCACAGCAGGGGAGGAAGAGCGTCCCTTGCACTGCCTCCCTGCAGCAGCAGCCCGGCACCGGCGGGGCCGTGCCAGCCCAGCCAGCTGCACAAGCAATAAACCACAGCACGGGCTACTGGCTGGGGCTGGGGAAGGAGCCTGGGCTGTTAAAGAGAGGAAATAGAGATAATAGTAGATAGATACCAATATTACGAAAGTCTTTGAAATCAAAACAAACCTCAAAAAGAGCTCCCAGTTTTCTTTCAGCAGAAATCCTAGAATTAAATCTTTGACTTAGTAAATTCTTTCTTTTAGAAAAGCAAATTTAAAAATGCCACAGTGATGAACTATGTAATAAAAAAAAAGCCATCATATTATTCTTGAATGAGGTTTAATAAAAATCAAATAAAAGCAATTATCTGAATTTTCAAGAGGATCACTTCTTCCTTCCCTGAGGTACAGAAGAGAATGAATTCAGGAAATCATTAGAATCAGAAACTGGTGCTGCACAACAGAGTCAGTGTTTGCTGTACAAAGACAAACAGAAATCTCCTCCCAGGCTGACAGGCTGCTTGCTAAAGCTGTTGGAGTGGAAATTCCACCTATAGGTGAAGAAGGGTAATTAGAGGCACAAGAATTTCTTTGTAGTAGAGCTGGCTTTTCTACTTCAGAGCAGGCTTCGGCTTTTCAAGTATTCATATTCTTCTTCACTCATACAGAAAGAAATTGGACACATCACAATGTTCAGAGCTGCCCACGGATCCCTCTAAGCAGGTACATGTGAATTAACACCCACTAGCACACATCATGTAGCACTTGCCTGCTCTCTCTTACTCCCGTGTAAATCTAGATGGCCCAATTTATCCTTTCCTTCTGCCTCTTTCAGCCATCTCACCTGATGGAAAGTGTACAATACACACTTCTCAGCTGGAAAGGGAAATCCAAATCTTTTGCGAGAATGCGGCGATTTCAATGACATTTTCCAAGGCAGAGAGCAGAAATGCATTATTTCAATACTCTAATTTATTTTGGTAAGAGGAAAACATTTCATGCTGACTCATTTCAATTTCTTTGGATTCCAATGTTATGGTGTACTAAGTATTGCAATATTGATATTACTGCTGAATATTTTGATGACAAGCATGGCTTTTTAAATATGCATGAGAAATCTTCAGTGTACCAACTGTTTTTTATTCACACTTTGAATGAAAACAAATTCTGAAGTAGAAATCTTACCATCAAACTAAAATGTACAGAGCTAGATTAGACATATACCACTTGGCAGCCAGACTCATAGCAGCTCCTTTGACTTCAGAGGAGCAGCTTTATCTTGCAGCATTGTTCCATGAGAGCAGAAATCTGTCCTCTGTGTTACCAAGCACCACTTGTGAATGGTTAAAGACCATTTAAAAGGGGCAGCTCTTACCCTGCTTGACTGATATTCATAAATGCTCTGCCTTCTGCCGAAGGAGGACAGCTGAACTTGGATGCCACATTTTCACTGTGAATGTCCCATGGCTTTGCTGTACTCTTAGATCATTTAGGACTTGACTCACTCTTGCAGAAATGGGTCCTTATAAACCTCATAAACTATTACCACTTTTCCTATGAGCCTGCATCTTGCTCTCAAGTCAACTCTTCATTGCTGATCTTTGGCAGCCAAACAATTAAAGAAGCGGACACCAATTTAAAATGTACCAAGAAAAACATAACGAATATAAAATTGAAGGAGAGAGACACAAAGGAAAGAGCCTCTGATTCTAATCTTGCAACAAATTGTATGTAAATGGTCCCTCAGAGAAGGCACGCATGAGTTTCCCTGTTGAGCATTTTGTATAACTTGGGTCTTTACTTCATGTCACAAAAGCAGAATAAAACCACTGAAATGGAGGGAAGTTTGACTCTGCTCCCATCAATGCCCTGTGGGATTCATTGTTCAGCTTCCTTGAAAAGAAAGCAACAGCCTTCTTGTTACACATGTTTTATAATACTTGGGATTTAAGTACTGTTGGGCCAGACTGCCAGGTTTTTTTGCATACATTTTCCCCAGAGAAATAGCTACCTTCTTCAGTAGTCTCAACAGCAAAAAAGACTGAGAAGAGCAGGGTTTTCAAATTAAAACATGAAAAATAATCTCACTACAGGTGTCTGAATAGTACATGAATTACATGAATTCAGCTCTGGCAAGATGTGTCTTCCACATTCCTATAGAACAGCAAAAAGATTCTTCATATGTTTTAAAAGATCAGTCACTTCTCTCTACCCTTTCCTCCAGTTAAATTTAAAACAAGAGAGGATGGATGTTTCATATCAGGCTAAGGGATTGTTTTATCACTTTTTTACTTTTTCCCATCTCCATCATTTGTGACAGAGATGGATGGTTGCTCTGCCTGTCTCTTCCCTGCTCTGTAGGGCCAGACAATCTCCCTTTAGTCCCCAAGGACTGAATCTAAAATATCACACAAAGAAGCAACACTGAAGAGAGGATGGGCTGCATTAGTAAGGTTTGCCCAAAACTGGGATTTGTCTCACCTGTGGAAATGATGAAGCAGTACAAGCAGCATGAGAATTCATACTTTTTTCTCACTAAGATTTCCTTCATTAAAGGTGCCTTGTGATTTCAGGACTTTGATGAGGGTACTTTGTATGCCACTGATCTCATCTTCAAGTCCTACTGAGCCACTGTAGAACATAAGGTTGGAGGTGTCACTGGTAACCTCCACTCTTCCCATCACATGCAATTATGGAGTGTGAATTGAAATAACTTTGGTTCCTAGTTTCTATCCACAAGTTTGATTCAGTATTTAAACAAAACCCATACTAGCAGTCATACAACTTATGCTATAGATGCTTCCAAGTTTTGGGAATATTTCAGGTTTTTAAAGATGTAGTAAGAAGTGGTCTTAAAGCCACTCTGCAGCTTGGGACTGTTTTGATAGGGTATAACTGCTGCATGCCAGTTGCCAAAAGAAAATAGAAAATACAGAAAAGAAATATAGAAAAGTAGCATTCACAAAAGAATTTCATCAAAAGTCAGGAAGCCATTAATTTAAGTCAAACTTGCTGCATGAGCCACTGTTTAAAACAAAAAACTCACAGAAAATGTAGAATGACTAACAGGAAATCAAATGGCTGCTGTTTCAGTGTGTATACTGGAAAAATGTGTATGTATAGAGATTAAATAAAATAAAACCCCACAGCTAAAGAAATGATTACTTAAATGATTATTTTTCTGTTTTCAGATTTTCAAGGGGAAGTGGAACAAGTGTAATTTTGCTTGGAACAATAGTGTTATTATTCTTCTTTAAAAGAACAAGCACAGCAGACAAACTACTGCTAGTACACTTCCCTTTGTAGCCATATATTGTGATACAGCAACGAGGAAATTACTGCCCAGCTTCGGCTCACGCCAGGGATGAATCTCTGGGGCTGTGCCTGCCCTGCAAGGGGAAAGCTCCACAGCTGTCTGTAGGAGGTTAGCAAGGACGACATGCCCAGGTGGTTTAAGCTCCATTTAAATGACGATGACTCAACACAGCATTTAAAATATGCAGACACTGTTGCCGACTTGTTGGAACAAGGCACTTGACAATGCGGTTTCCCTTTCAGAAACAGGTTCAGGTGCAGGTTCTGGTCAAGCATCTGCCACTGGTTTTTGAGTAAATCCTGATGCCTGGATTTGTGAGAGTATCTTCTGTTGCTGGGTGCTTGGGTTGCAAATATCCTGTAAAGGGCAGCTTCACTGTGGACGGGTTTGAAACAGACATGGTTTGTGTATTCCAGCAGTCCCCGATAATAACCTGCTGTGTCAGCGTTTCTCGGGTGAGGATCTCAGAGCAACCAGTTCATTTCACAGCCACCACCTGTGAGGCTCATTGATATGCATATATTTGTATTTACTAGATCTGCTTGTATTTAACAATGTTTATTCATATTTTTCAGGCAGGCCAAAAGAATCGCACAGATGTTTAATTTCTAAATAAATTGTTTGCTAAGTGCAGATATTTTTGTGTCCAAGCCATCAATTTGAGACACTGTGGACATGATTTTCAGACAACTTGAGTATAAGTTTTCTTGCAAGGAATGTGAATGTCAGTTGTACCATCAAACTGCTTTTGCTAATCTGATTAAGCAAAACTTTTCATAAATTAGGCACTGACCAGAGAGATGTTTCACCAAAAAAAGGTGCTTGCACTGGAGCAGTAAAGAGTGAGTAGGACTAGCACTAAAACATCTACATTGCCTCCTTCTGTTGGTTTTCCAAGTGACTGTGGTCATTTCACCTTTTGATGATACCGTTTTCCCACCTGTGAAATGGAGATGCTGGTAAAAAGATCTTTGAAACATATTGGAAAATCAAGAGTGACATTTAGCCAATACCAAGAGAAGAGCTCTGTGTTTGCACCAGGCCTGGCATCACCAGTGCTGCAGCTCACAGCTGAAGTATGAGCTATCAAAAGGACATGTATGGATAATATTAACAGATATCATGAATGCCTTCAATTCACTAGGTCTTAAAAAAATCCCTCAAGCCCAGGCAAATTAATTTTTCTCCTTGTGAAATGTAAATCTTCCCCACACAGAGGCATAAGCTTTTTCCTGTCTATGCAAATATATTTGGGCAGCATTGGGTCCAGGGGACCTTACTGGATTGCAAGCTTACTCTGCTTGGGTAGTCCTTCTGCTGGAAGCAAGTGTTTATCATGCAAGTTGCCACTAGACATAAACATCCGAGAGACCTTTGGTCCTGCGTTAGCACAAGTTAAAGCTCGAACCCAACCTGGCAATGCTGCTGTACAACAAAGACAAGCTGAAATAAATTTCCTACAGACACACAGAAAATGTGCTCCAGCTGTAACCCACCTCGTCTGCTTTCCATTCATGCCCTCAAACCCCATATTCCATGGTTTTAGACATCCATCATCATCTGAAGAACAGATGAATTTACTGAAAAATTAAAGCAAATTAATACAGTAAATCACTGTTTTAGCAATACTTCTCTCTTCTTTTTTTTCAGAAAGACTGCATTTGTGTGAAATCCTCTGCTCCTGAAAGATTCTCACTTAATTATAAAACACTACAGCAAATTGAAAATTTTAAAATGATACCTTACCATCCTTAATCCCCATCAAGCATAAGTATAGGAATTTTTACTAACATAGGGAAAAAAAAAACCCTTGAAGATATGGCTATTGTTAGAAACAAAGCTGAAATTACTCTGTCCCCAACAGCTTTTCTTGTTGGATTGAACCCTACCAATAAAAAGCTGTGTTTAAAATAATTTTTATTAGATTTGACCAATTGTTATCACATAGCTACATTTTTTCTTTATTTTTGGCTTTAAAAGTGAAAGAGTATCAGGAAAAAGATGCTGTTTTGATTCAAATGTAGTTCTGGTAATTTTTTCTCTTATGTTAAGTAAGTGCAAAAACATTTATTAGTCCACTTCTAAGAAATAGGGTCTGGGACATTTGCAGGGAGAAGGGGTTGTTTGAATTAGTTAGCTTTTTGTGTGGTTTTTTGGGTTTTTTTTTTTTTAAGCAGAAAACAATTGGCAGATTGGACATTCAAAAACAAGCTTTTAAAAAAACAACGGCGTTCCTGACAACTCCTCCAGCCCAGGAAGTATTAAAGAGAGAGCTCATTATTGCCCCAGCTGTGGCTGAGGAGCCAATTTGAAACAGCTGTACTAAAAGCCCTCCTGAAATTAGCAGCTGGGTACACCCCAGGGGGCCTTGAAGAAGGGTTTGGAGTGTGATTTTACAAGTGTCTCAAGATTTTAGGCTGTGGTTTGGGATCTTCTGTTCCTCCAGGGGCCTGTCCTCCAGGCAAGGAGCATAGCTTGTACTGTGCTGGGCACAGTAATTTTTGACCCATCTGTATGGGGTTAGATTTAAATAAGTAGCAATGTGTGGGTTTGAGTCCTATAAGTCTTCTTAAAGTGTTGTTGCAAATCCTGAGGAAGCTCTCTTTTGTGTCTTGGTTTAAGCTCTCAAGTTTTAGTAGCTTAAAATCTTGTGCTGATTCTCTGTAGAGGTGTCTGTGAGTGAAGCTGGGCAGCTGTCTACATGACTCAGTGAAAGTGCTGCTGTGCTGGGGGGACCAACAAGGACACCACAATAATCAAATGGGGGGTGATGGTGTATAGATTATTTCTGCATTAAGTGCAGTCAGGTTGATGCTTTATATGTGGTCTAAGTCTTATGAATGTAGACAATTTTCAATGGCTAAAAAAATCAGCACTTGACTTAAGTGATTAAGATCTCAACCATTGTGATTTGAAAGGGAAAGCTTTTTAGTGTCAAATGCTTAGCAGTGCTCTGACTTCACAGTACTTCATGTTACCTTGCTGTGCTTCTTGAACAGCCTCTTGTGGTCCTGGCATAAGGATGATGGGATTGTTCTAGAGACCTGCTCAGGTTTGCTGTGGAGGGGATTAAAAACAGCTAAACAGCTGGAACACGCATGTCCTGCTTTGCTGTTCTCGTAGATGTACCCTGTGTGTTTCCACAGCTGCATTTCCTTCACGTGCCTGAAGTCATTAATGTGTAGTGAGTTCTCCCAGAGCCTAAAGGTCCATGTGGCATGGCAGGAAAGGCTCAGCCGAGGGCTGCAGCATGGGCTGGTGGGGACAGACAGCTCCTGCCTGTTCTACCAGGGAAGTGGTTGCAGGAGGGTCTGGGTGCTCCCCAGACAAAACCTTCAAGTTTGTATCTGAAGCTTTGAGGATGAGGAGGATGCCTGAAGTCTTAAGGGAGGGCATAAAAGGGGGAAAACTCCAAACCAAAAGCAACTTGAATTTCCAGTGAATGACTCTTGTGCTACGACAGCACACCGTGCTGGGAGATTGATCTGAAACCAGGCAGTGCCAAGATATTTCCACTGACGTGTTCAGTGGAGTGTGATAAGGCCTGTGGGAGGGGGAGAAAACTGGTACTATTAGAAAGTGATCACAACAACAGCAAAAAGAGCACAAATTCACTTCTCCTGCCTTTCCCTGGTTAAATGAAAAAGATGGGATATTAGGTGGATAAAGCGGGGGAGTACTTGATCTTTAGTTTTAACCTCCATTTGTTTTGGGTTTTTTTCTAGTTTTTTTTTTATTTTTCAAGTCGATAAAAGACTGAAAAAAAGTGTGCCTGGGCATGACAGCTGTGTTTGATGATATAGTGTCCTCTATCCACTTATTTATATATACGTATCTGCATTTTATTTAAGAAGTATGTTCTCCTGAGCTTCCTCCTCCTCCCTTTTCCCACTAGGTTACATGACTGACACTTTTGCCATGACAAATCCATGAGTGTCTTAAAAATTTACCATGAAAACCCTGGAGCTTTAATTATTGTGCATTTACATAATTAGTGCAAATACATGCAATTACCATGTGTACCTACACAATTACCAGCTACAATGATGTACTAACAATCCTTATTAAACTTTAGTGGGGGAGGGATGCACTGATTGTATGCACGAGCAACATCTGCACTACAGTCTTTCTTTTTCTTGCACTTATTCGAAATAGCCGTGAGTGTTTGGGGGGGTGGGGGTTAATATGCTGAAAGCAGTGACATACAGAAAGTAGGTCAATAAGCTGTCCAAATTAGAGTTCTAGTGAGATGAAAATACAAGACATACTTCCAGCAATGTTTCCAGGATGCCATAGCTTCTGCAGTTAGTGCAACACTGACAATTCTTGATTATCTATAACTTAATTGTAGCTATATCCTCTATCACATCTGTAGTTCACCTGAATAGAATTTCCAAACTTCTCTGGCATCTGCACTCTTCCTCCAGTCACAAGTGTCAGCATGACTGCAGTCCTCATGACATGCCCCTTGGCTGCTATGTCAAGCTGAATGTCTACTACTGGGGAAAAACAGTGTTTCCAAATTACTTAATTATATTATTTATCTTAATTAATCTTTGAATTATGATGAGGGGAATTTCAGCTCATGAAAGCTTTTTCTTGCAAAACACACACTTCCTTTATTATAGAAAGTATTTAACATAAATATCCCAAGCATTAGAAAGCCTGCTAATTCCACAGTTCTCTGGGCTCTTCTGTTCTCTAGGAATTTCAGTGGCCTTCTACTTTTCTTGGCTCACATACAATAAAATACAGCAAATGATGCATTAGGGACCACACCTCTTCCTGTTGTGTTCAGTTTTGCACTTATTCTCCTATTCAGCTGTAAGGAATTTGTTGCCTGTGGTACTTTAGCAAGAGTGCCTTATTACGAAATTCTTCACTGCTCCTTCTGCCCTAAGTAGTCCCCCAGACTAGGAAAGGAAATAATCTACTGCTTTTTTTTGTTTTGTTTCCTACACCTCATGGACCACAGATCAAGCCTTCATGGCCTTTTGTGCCACTTGCACACACGCCTCTGGAGAGTATAGCCACATGGAAGAGAGTGGGTTTTGTTTTGTTTTGGTTTTTTTACCTCTTCTTAGACAACAGAAAACCATACTGTTTGTTAGGGCAGTGAAAAATGGACAGGCTAATTGTTCCTGCTAAATGCAATAAAGTGATACTTTGGGCTCTCAGACATGTTTAATGACCAATATGGCAGTTAGTGGATAAAATCCCACGCTCCAGAACACTTATGTATGTAAACAACTTACGGTTATTTATTCATATTTTATTAATTTATTTTTTCTTTTTCAGAAATTGTATTAACTGTCCCTTGTGGTACTAAATACAGTTGATTAGGGAAAAAATAGATTGTGCTGCATACTAAGTTGGAGGACCCATTGAGAATCCAGTCCTAAGTGTGTTTAAGGCTACATTTTATTTCACATAACTAGCTGTGTTACAAAGCATTATAGTGTCCCGGCAAGCTCTGTCTGATAGGAAGTAGTTCCTCAATGTCTTGAGAGTAGTATCTTATTTTACTGTTGTTTGCTCTCCTTTCATGTTGTTAGCCTAGCTAGCTCAGACTAAAATCTCTTACAGATGCTCAGACCAGAGCTGAACCCAAGCTCTCCACTTGGTGCTGGTGTTATTTGTCATCTCTGTCTCCCAACTGCAACACACAAAATCTGAAAACAAGGGGAAAAACTGAAGTCCAACTTTGACTGCAACATTCATGTTTTACACGTGGTTTAATTTGTTGTTATTCAAATCTCATGAACTTTCTCCATTAAAATTTAGTGAGGCTAAAAGAAGACCTGCTTCCTGACAAAATCTGGCAGTAGGTAGTCAGATGATAGAAAGATGAAGTAGTATTTCCTCTGTCTATGAAATGGAAATCCATACCATGGACATCTCAGTTAACACACCAAGTGAAGTGCTCTCAAGGTAGCTACAGGCATGTCTGGGATTACATAAGGTTATCTGATTGCTTTATATGGAGCAGATTAAAAATAAGGTCCTGATGGTTGTGGTCATTCAAAATCCTTGGAGGTTTTTTGTTTGTTGTTGTTGTTATGATCTTGCGCATTTCATGCTGGCCATCTTCAAGCTTTGCTAATTATTTTCTGCTTGAATACATTCCCCTGAGTTTCAACTTGGATAAGGTTTTGTTTTCTTTTTCACTTTTCCTCCTGAAACTGTAATAGTGTAGTCTGAAAAGCATTTAATAACAACAGAAGTGACTACAGTCCCTATTTACCAATCTCAGCTGGGATTTGCTTTAAGAACAAGGTTTGGAAGAGTCAAGTGACTTCAGCCCAGACCAAATTTTGATTTGAGATTTCTCAAAGTAGAGACATGCTTGGTTCTTGAAATTAGACTTGGATTTGGTTCTAACAGGGCAGAGTCTTTATCTTCTTAAGAAGGTAAGCTTGCACACTCGGGGGTACCTAATGTTTATACCCCCATAAAAGCATCCTTTTGGCACTATATAAATAGCATATTTACAATGCTCCATTTCCTCAGCTCACATGCATTAAATTCTTTTTCAGTATGTTATACATGGCATGCCTTCTCTTCATATCCTTTCCTTCCCTTGCTTTTTGTTTTTAATTTTGTCTCTTGAAGGCATACATTCTGGTCTTCAGTGTTATCTTCCTATGTAATTTTTAATGGCTTTATTCTCTTTGTCAGACTAATCAAACACCCCAGCATGGTGTGCATGTGAGAGCTGAGGACAATGCTATAAACTGATCCTTCTCAGAGTATATGCCATGCATAACTGAGGCATGGGGGCAAAGTCACTCAGCAGTCAGAGTTACTTGAGGCTTGTGTTTGCAAGACTGGAGGCTTGTTGAGTGTCTGTGCTGCCTTACTGTGGCACCGCGCAGAGCTCCTAGGTGAGTTTTGGGCTCAGAGTACAGAGAACAGTTTGCAGAAGACTGGTGTAAATAGCGGCTCCGTTTAGAAAGAATGACTGTAAAAAGGATGTGTCAATGTAAATTCCCATAAAAGACAAGATGTGTATCCTTAGTGACCAAAAAAATGTCTCATTGATGCTCCTTGTCTTGCCTGTCACGTGGAAGCTTCTTTGGGGGAATCCAATCCCTCATTTGAGTCACTACTGACTCTGTGACTTTTGCAGTATAGGTTGAGGAGGACCAAAGCATAAAGTTAAAGACAGTATGCAAATGTTTTCAGGCCTCAAAATGAAGAGGGAAGAGAAAAAAGAAAAAGTCCAAACCTCCAGCTACTTCCCCCTTCATGTCTTATAATTGTTTTCAATTTGTTTTTCTCAGTAAAATTGTTTACTTTTTCCTCTAGGACTCCACTTGCATAACTGCAAATTTCCTTAATGTCTTTGCATAGTAATTTCATCCAATTTATGAATCCAAATAAACCCTGTTTTCTTTCCTATACTATTAACGAAAAGACAAAAATGGACATAGTATCAGTTTCTCATGTGTGTGGTGTAATGTGTATAGCCTGACTGCAGCCTCACTGAAAGTTAATCTCACTTTCACACAGGTGTAATTTTACTGCATCTAGTGGTACTCCTGGCATCCTTTGCTGTTGGTATATCAGAAGAAGACTTGCTAAACTTCAACAGAACTATTGATCAGAGTAAGCATTTGCTTAAGTTAAACCCATGGGTTATGACTGAAGAGCAGATCAGAGACTTGTCCTGATGGATGAATAGTTCCATGAGGGCTCAGAATATTTCTAAATGTGTGTACCTGGGGAGCATCAGCTGGTATGCTGCCAGGAGTGTGAGTGTAGCAAATAGCCACCAGAAAAGCAATGCTGATGTCAGCCCCTGTTATCGGCACTGATCCCAGGCAGATTTTTGTGCATACTGTACACCTGCAGTCCCTGTTGGGCTTACTTGAGTGAGCTCTTAACCTAGGGAGTCTAGTGGTTGTAGCACCCAATAGCTCAGTGTGGCCTTGGGATCTAAACATGCACTCCCTCCCTTTGGCCTCCCTGGTCTGTGCTAAATCCTATGCTCCAAAAAAAGCTGCATTGATAGCAGTTACCTGATAAAATTTGTATACACAAGTAACCTGGATATGTCTAGACACAATGTCTACATGCCATCTCAATCAATTCCATTTTCATTATGGTACAGGATGAATTATGATAGCAGCAAAACCTAATTTGAACTGCAGCTGAAGAGGGTTAGGGGGAGGTGATATTCTGGTTTACCATCCAATCCTCTGGAGAAAAGAGTTCAGATCTGTCTTAGGTTATATAACAGAAATGAGGTTAGCAGATTTGGTCTAATCCCTCGTGGACAGGCCCAATACAGAGCATGGAATAATGTGGATAACTGTCTGCCTGCCTGCTTGCTGACGGCTTTGCTACTGCAGCAGCAGAACGCTGTTAAGCCAGGATCCCAGATCAGGCACTGAGGCTTGTGCAGCCTCTGTTTTGAAAGCTGTTCCAAGATCTCTTGGTCTCAGACCTGTCGAGAACACGAAGAGCAGCCTGGTCTCCTAGAACAAACAAAAAGGGCCCAATCCTGTCATTTTGTGAATACCGTTTTTACTTTGCTCTGACATTGCAACTGAGTTGGACAATTAGGCTGATTGGCCTAATTGAGGACTTTGTTTAGAGGGATGTTCTTGGGGCAACACTGAATACCCTAAGCCAACCCTGCCACACATGTAAACTCCTAACTCTTTTTTTCAGTCCAACTGACCAGTCCACCCTTTATGCCACAGCAGGCAATTGGCAGTGAATTGGAGCAGCTATAAAAGTTCTTTGTTCTTTGTAGTGGATTAGCCTGGTCCCTGGCTGAAAAAAAGCACATCAATATGCATTAGTGGCACCTTTCTCAATTCAAGAATCCTATCTGCACAGGTCAGAGAAAACGAAGGCAGTCCTAATCCTCAGGGAATTTAATTTACAAGCAAACTGATAAATACACTAGATAAACTGACTGCTGCAGCCACTTTTGGGGCAAAACTTCACGGGTGACCAACACATCCTATGGAGGAAACGGGGAATGTCTCCTGCGACTGTATAGGTGAAGGGCTCTGTGTGGGCAGGTGTAGCAGTTGGGATCTGGCCGTGACACCACTTAACACGTGCTGTCACTGCAATGCTGGCTGAGCTTGAATGGCTGCAAGTGGCAAAGGCTGCTAGGGTTGCACATCCCCTGTGGACAGGTAGCACTTCCAACCCCTTTGGTGCCTCTGAACAGCGTGTGGCAAACTCCGATTTAGCAGAGGCAGGTTCAGAGGGCACAATGGCACCTGCTAAATCACTACAATGATTTCCTGCAAGACCTTTATTTTCCTAGCCATGTACTGTATTGATCAGGCGACTTGGTTGCTGAAAGAAGGCAGGATGATGCAGCTGGTAAATCCTGCACAATGTGCTCATGTGGAATATAGTCTGCAGGAAGATTACAAATAGCTTGAAAAAGTACATGTGTGTTTACCCATTTGTTTTCAGCCTGGATGGTTGTGCTTAAATACAGTGGACAGGCCTTGTAGCCTTGTAATGGTGCTGCTGACAAATATTTAATTTTCTAATCTTCTACTTCTGTAACATGGTTTCAAGCAATAAAGCATCAAAACCTACTGCTTAGACTTTGCCCATGTCCAAGACAGAACTTTTGACACCTTAAAAAGGTACTAAATTTGATGCCTTAAAAAGACATTAATTGCAAATGCATTCTTAAGGTATGATGCCCTGATGTCTGTGTGATTATCAAGAGATTACTATATTGCTACAGTGCACTTTTTGGTTACCTAAAAGGCTGAGCTTTTTCTATGCCTGTTTCAATCACAGACATCTAATGCTGTGCATGAGTGAAACGGGCTGCATTGACTGAACAGTATCTGCTGTTTGTCTGTGTACTACTGGTTACAATCACGGGGGCCGGTGTGGCTCGGGGAGGAGGGCAGCGCACCGCGGCAGGGAGAGGCGAGGGGTCACTGCGGGAGTAGAAGCCGAACTGGCTGGAAGCGCTCAGGTCCTGGTCCCCAAGGGCCCGAACCTTTGGCGAAAACATTCCCTTGGCGGATGCCGGGGCTCGTACGTGCGGCCAGGGCAGTGGGCCCTCAGGCCGCGCGGCCTCAGCGCGGCCCGCCCAGCCCCGCACGGCCGCGGGGAGCTGGGCCCGAGCGCTCCCGCCCCGGCAGCCGCCGCGTCTTCCGGGCAGCTGAAGGCAGCGATGAGGGCGGCGGAGACCGAGCGGGGCACGGCGCCGGAGGGAGGGAAGGAGCGAGCTGTGAGACGGAG
>VZTZ01043944.1:176317-199401 GCA_013400955.1 Drymodes brunneopygia
GGCCCGCCCCGCCGGGCGCCGCCGCCCGCCCGCTTCCCCGGCTGAGCGGGGACCCCCGGGAGAACCCCGCTCCTACCTGGGTGGCGGGAGCTCCGGGCTCTGAAAATAACAGCGGCCCCGAGGGTGGCGGTGGTGGCAATAAACGGAGGGGGGCGGGGGGCTAAAGTGCAATAACGGAGCAGCGGGATGTCTCGGCGTTCGCGTGTAATCCCCCTGCCCGCCCGGTAGTTCCTTCCATGCCCGTAAAAATTCTCTCGTGAAAACGACAGAGACGGAGACACCTCATGCTTGAGAGTGTGTTGGGTCCAGGGTGGTTTTCCCCTGTTTAATAATACAAAAACACCGAAGGGAGTATACATATTCTCCAGCTTTCAGTTTCCAGAGTGGAAGGGTTTCCGAGTGCTTGGTATTCAGGAAGACTAAAACGAGAATCCCCGCCTTAAAAGACACTGTAAGACAATATTTGTATTTTAACTCGTATCTAAGATTTTTAACTTGGTGCGATTTGGGGGTGTGTGTGTGTTGCGGGGGGAGAGGGGAAGGGAGAGGGCGAAGGGAAGAACATCCCTGTAGGAGGCAGCTCCCTTTCAGATAGGAATCTGGGACAGATTTTGCCAGCAGCCACAAAGCATGGCCCTTTGGTAATAGAATAGCCAATGTAATTTGACACTTCAACTTGCTGTGCTCTCTGCTAGTTGATTCACTTACTCACCCACTAACATTGAGCTCCTTTTCACTGTCTGTGGGCAAGGGGGAAAGGGGGGGGGAAGGAAGAAAAAAGCAAGCAGGGGGAGAAGGAAGAAAGGAGGGGAATAAACAAAATTATATATTTAAAAATACCCGAGTAGAGCTGCAAATCAGTTGGGGAAAGAGGATTTTGCCTGCCTTCTTCCTTATTATTTTGCTGCTGCAAGGCTGCTTTGCAATCCGTAGGTAAGTTTCGCGTCTATTTGCGCTCCCTGCTCGCACCTCCCCGTTCGCGGCCGGGCAGGGGTTGCGTCTCGGCGGAGCAGAAACAATGGAGCGGCCACGCTGGGGAAATAGGTGTACAGGGAGGGAAAAAACCCCACAACAACATATTTATTCTGCAAGGGGAGAAAATGTGTGGAGACTTCTTAAAGGGGCAGACTGTCCCCGCCGAGNGGCCGGAGCTCGCCCGCCTTTGTGCGAGGGGAGCGGGGGAAGCACTTCCAGGGGCGGCCGGCGGAGCTGCTCGCGGGGAGAGGGGGAATGGCAGCCAGTTAAAAGACACTTCAGGAATGTAAACATAAAAATAGGAGCCATCCAGCCACGCTCTTGTCCCCTGCACCCCCCCGCGGGGCTCGGGATAGCATTCTGGGCTGGCGCGGTAGCGGCGAAGGCGTACGGCAGCCTGAGACGGGGAGGAAGTTGTTACTATAATCGGGGTTTTAGACTGTAAACTTTGTTTTGCACGTGTAAAGTTTAATTTCGGTGCCGTCTCGGAGGCTGCGATGAGAGACACGGGGCGGCGCCTCGGGGGTGCCCCTCCGAGTGCAGCCCCCATCACCGTCTGTGCTAAAGGTGGAACCTGGCCGGCCGTGGCGGCGGGACTCCCGCATCGCCGCTTTTGTCTGGGGTTGCCGGGGTCCCGCTCGCCAGCCCCGGCAGCTGCACGGGTTGGTGCAAATTGCGGCTGTATCGTCAGTTTATCGAGACCGAAGCGAACTTAAGGCATAGCTCTGCTCTGTCGTCCGATTGTGCGCGGTGTGTATTTTTGTGCTTCAGTTAATAATCTGCAAAAGGCTTAATGGCTCTGTAGTGCCAGAGGAATTGGTTTTCTCCATTTACTTCAGCAGGCCTGAGTGAAGCTGGTGTTCTGACTGCTTTTTTCAATGCATTGACACGAGAGAAGAGGATTTAACTTGGCAGCCTGAACAAATGCTCTATCAAAGGTTTCCTAAGAGACAGTAGGAGTGCTGGGATGATGAATGACCTGGGGTAGTTTTAGGGTGCTACCTATGCAAGCTTTCTTTTAAATATGAAATGGCCATTTAGGGCTCTGAATAAAACTGTGCGCATCAGAAAGGTGACAGGCTTATAAAATTTAAAAGGGCAAAAGCCCATTAATGCTGTGGCAAAGCTTTGGCTCCCAGCTCTGGTTGAGTAGTTCCAACTGCCGTGAAGTGCCAAAGCTTTTAAGGAATCTTTAGCAGCAGCTTCTCTCTAGCTGTGGAACGGACCTTGGCCTTGCACACTGGAAGTTTAATGGTGCAGCCTCTGCTCCCCACGCCGGGGAGGAAAGGCGAGGGCAGCAGGCAGGTGTGAGGACACTGGGGATAGCCAAGGGGTGAAGCAAAATCAGGAGGGGAAAANAAAAAAAAAAGACTGCATGCTGGAATGTATGGCTAAAACGACTTACTGGTGGGAACCTGTTCAGGTTATGATACTGGGGCAGTAACATGGCACAGTGGGTAACTCAAAAATGTTACTAGCACCAGAAGAAAAGTTTCACAAAGGAATATAGCAAAGCTTAACACCTTTGGGAGACGGATCCCTCTGACGAACATAGTTGGCCATGGATTCAGGGCTCCACTTCCTTCTCTTGACTGGGGAAAATGTACTATGGCATCAATCTTCTCTTGGCGGGGCCTGGTGCAGGTCTGTGAATGCCAGAAGACTTGCTCTGACCTTTTTCTGTTCCAAGCTGAGGATGTTGAAACACCAGCCATCAAACAAAAGAGACATTGAAAGCAAGATCTGCAATGGAGCACGTGTGACTTTGAGGCTAGCTGAGTGCATTTGGTGGCCGTTTTCCTCAGAGTTTGGGGTGGGGAGGAGGAGAAGGAAAAGGTCACTTATTTTTACAATGAGGCTATGGAAAACCTGACTTGAAATCCCCTAAATATCCCATAGTCAAGTAATTTTTTTATCTTTTTAAGTGTTGCCTCAAAGTGCCTTGGTTTCTGCTCTTCTTGCATATGTATCTATATTTGCTACATTACAAGACCAGGATTATTTTTCCCCATGGGTGCAAGGAGAACCAGAAATTTTGCAGAATCCACTGCATTAAAAAAAGCTTTAAAAAAATATCTTTAGGATTATGTTTTAAAACGGTGAAGAATTTCCTGGGATTGAATTGACAGATTGTGATTTTTATCTACACAGGATAATACTACCTCGAAAGGTGGCTGATTTCAAGATTATTCTGTAAATTGTAATTTAAATTTACTTTGGGCTTTCTGAATTTTAAAAGAACGCCTTTGGGACCAGTTGATATAGGTATCTAACCTGCCAATTACATTCATGTCAACATGGACAGAAGCTTTTATTGTTTGCATTGTTTACAGTTCACAATACCTTAAATAAACGTTGATCATGATTAGAAACAATAATTGAGTCTGTGGCAAAGGATCAATGAAAACTTTGTTTCAGCAAAGAAGTGAGTTGCTGTGTATATGTACAGAGAATGTTTTGTGCTCTCTGAGATGAAATAAAACTGCAATCTCAGTATGGCGTACAATTCTGTTTTTAGATTATTTTAAGAAACCCACAAAAGATAATGGATCGGTTTTTGCAACATCTGAATGATTTCTCCTGTACGAGGAGTGGAAAGGCAAGGCTCTGTAGCATAGTTCCATTCATAACTTTTCTTCGGAGTTGCTTGCCCTTTGCCCCAAATCTCTTCTACTTTTATGGGCTCCAAAGGTTTTCTGTTGGGAAAAAAAAGCGCCAAACCAGAACCAATCCAACACCCCAAATCCTCATGGATGGCAGTTACATTACTGATACTGCAGTTGGAGACAATGTTGGCTGGGTTTTAGCAACTTAATGTTTGTACTAGCAGCCTGGAAAGCCTGGTTTCTCTCCTGAAAAGGAAGAAAAATAGATCTGGGAAAAGAAAAAGAGTTGGAATTCCTTTTGCCTTCCCCAATGTTGTTGATAGGTTTCAGAACAACAGGGATCCAGCCTTTTTCCAGTTACACAGAAGATAATGTGACTATGAGAAATGGAGGTAGTGGCTGGCCAGGAACTCGTGGTGCCTGCTGTGCTGCTCTAACAACGTGGGTGATCAAATGCTGCAGGAGGCGTGAGCTTGGGTTGTTATGGCTTCACCTGGGAAGCCTGTTTCTCATAAATAAATAGGACTGTAGTTAATGCCTGTGGTAGCAAATTTGACCACTATGCAATTGGCTGATTTGTTCACTCCTAGTTAGACCCATTTTTGTGAAATTCTATCCTGTATTACAGCAAAGCGGCGAGAATATTGTTGAAGAGTTGAGAGTGGGTTTATGCTTGTTCCTGTCAACTGCCTGTTGTGGGACAAGCAACACAAGCCCTCTTTATCCATTTAGGTGTGTTTTATGGGAAAACACAGTAAGCAACACATCCGTATAGACCACTACAGATAGACCTCCTGCTCAGATATTGTATGCTTTCCTTACACTCAGTTCACATCTTCACTCAAAGTGCATTTAAGCCTTCCTGCTGATGACAAGTTGAGGCTGTCAGTGATATTAGAAATAACTTTTGCTTTAAAATGGTGTCTTTGGCTTAAAAGGTTGTTTTGCCATATTGATTTCTTCCTCCTCGCTTCTTACTTTAAAGCAGAAAATTCTTATGTAGCAATTTTCAATTCTTTATTTCCATTGGGCTTCATGTGATCATTAACATTCAGCTTGGCTAATGTTAGAGTATTTTAAAGAGAATATAGGCTGCTAGGGAAATGTCCAGGCAATGAGTTGTAATGGATCTCCACAGCTAGACTGTTGGAGGCAGTAGTGTATTATGAGAGTAGGAGATGGCCTTACACTTGTTACGTTATTTTTGGTTTTAATAGTTTAAGATACACTGAAGTCTACATTGCCTACAAATATGAAGTTTTCCTGGCTTCAGTACAGTGCCTCTGCCCTTCCCTTTATGGAGCAGGGCAGATTTCTATGGCTATTAGGTATCTAGTAAAAAAAGCAAAGTTGTTCTTGGACAGACAAAATCACTTTCAATCTAGTTGCTTCTGTGAGTGTCAATAGAAATTAAGTTACTCCACAGGGAATGACTCATTCTTTAAAGAACTTGCCCTTCTGAAGGCTCACATAGGTGATTGCTTATTTTGGAATACATGCAGTTTCCTTCAGTTGCTTATACATTTTAGTTCTGTAGCAGAGGACAGAGGAAATAATTTTTACTCCTGTAGTGAATGCTGTAACTGCCAAGCAATCCCTTCTGGTGGGTGACGGTTGATGCCTTTTTAAATAAAGTTTAGGATCTAGTGAAATATGTAGGTTTGAAAAGGGACTTCTGTCCTTTACATGGATAATTCTGTAGAGCAAGCTCGTTTGTATTTTGTCTAGTGTAGTAATATTGGGGTAGTCACATACGACCTATCACATTAACATTCTATTAACATAAATGTGGGAAGCATATCCCCTGGTTGGGAATCCAGGCTTTGTTTTGACTCTGCAGACCAGCTTTGACTTGATTCCCAAAGTGAAGCTGGAAGGCCCCTGGCTCAATACCAGGCAGGGGGAGGGAGGAAAAGAAATGGCTCAAAACCCATTGATATGCACAGTGCTACAAACCTGTGCAAATTTCATGAAAGTGTGAGTTCGTATTACCTCTACTGCTCATTGTTAGTCTATATAAGAGGTTTCTTATTAATTTTTTGTTTGCTTGTTTGTCCTGGCTTATATGTGAGTGGATGGCAGAGACCTCATTTTTTACTCATGTCCTCATGCTAAGACATCCTCCTTCAGTCCTGTGAAACCTACCCAGGCAATCGTCCAGCTGTCTGATCCATAGCCAGTTGTGTTATCCTCTCCCTATAGGGCTATATGCCAGTTTTTTAGTAGTCAGTATTGGCTGTGGGCACAGAGGGACTGTGGTTGCTGTAAGCCTTTTTCATTTCCAGGGAAAAGCAGCACTGCTGTGGGCCTGACTTGAGAAAGGGGAACAGCTCTAACATATAGATAATACACGTGTGTTGTCAAAGATAGCACAAGAATGAAAGCCACAGAAGTGATGCATCTGATAATGTCATGCAAAACCAGTATGGAAATTGTTTTGTTGTCTTTAGTTGGTTTTCTTCGAATCTCACTCGTTCTCATGTTCTCAATTCTTTGCCTGGTAACTGGTAAACTCTTCTGGTAATTTAGTTTAGTAGTTAGCTTGGTCCAGATAGCATTAACAAGAGAATACTGACTGCTTGATCTAATGCACAATGTGGGGAAACCCCCTCGTTCATATGGCAGCTCTTTGTGCTCTGAAATGCCATTTGTCATCCTTGCTGATTGGGTAAAAACATATGTTTGAGGAGTAAGAGAAAAAGCAATACCTCGACAACAAGTTTGTGTTGTCCTTTGGATTCACATAGCTTTTCATTCCTTTGAGACTTCAGGGCTCTGATGACTGACTGGCTGGCACAGGGAATGGTCTCTGTCTTAGAGATTTCTAGATAGTCTCATAACTAATCAGAAAGCATTATTTATTGGGACTGCAGTGACATAGATATATGACAGAATAGTAGGGGCTTCAGTTGACCATTTAGTAGCAAAAACAGTTCCCTTGATGTGTATCTGCTTGTTTCTTGGCTAAATTCCTGATTCCCTCTGAGAACAGTGGAGTCTTTTAGGCTGCTCTGAAATACACACCTCTGTATCTCCATCAGTAAATTCTGCAGTGCAGGTTTCTCTTCTCGTGTTTTTGAACACCCATTCCAAAACCAGATGAACTGATCTAATACTGCTTTATTGTGTAAATAAGGGCACCATGGGATGAGGGAGAAGTGCAGGACAGTTCCAAGGCTGACACTGCTGGGCAGCTGGTGCTTGAAAAGGTTTGAAATGGGACTTCCCTGGAAATTGTCTGGTCTCACACTGACAAAGGGGATTTCCACAGTCTGCCTTACCAAAAGCAGGAATCATCATAAGCTTCTAAGGTGTTTTTGTGACTTTGATTTTGTGTGAAACTCAGACTCTTCCCCTGTGTTCTTCTCTTGGACGTGACTGTTGTCCAACAGCCACCTACTGGATGGGCATTCTCCAGCTCAAAGGTTACCATCTGCTCTTGGTTATTTTAGAGGTGTGAGAGTGTGATGTGTGAGGGGAAAAGCCCACCACAAGAGAGCTAAATGACAAGGAGGAGAGGCTTTAGCCTTGAGTTGCAAGACCCCCATCCTCCAACTACAGCCACTTTCTTGAGGAAAGGGGAGAAATTCATCAACCTGCTGTCCTACTGCATCTGTGCCCAGTTTAAATAGCACTTCTGTTAGGACAGCCAGAAGGTGGGATGCCCCCACAGATAATGTGAAAATAAGAAATACCTTACATATCACTGCTTTCACATAAACCTTAGTTTTTCTTAGTATTGCACACCTCTAAGATCTTGGCTATTGTAAATGACAAAACGAAGCCTTATAAACATGAAAATTTTCTTAGCAAATGCATTTGCTTAAAATACATTGCAAAGTACAGGTTCCTGCAGCTAGACTGTTTTGATAATAGGCACTGTTACACTTCAGTATTAAAACTACTGTATAGTTGTAGGTGAATGGAAGAGCCACTTGATTATCTCCACCTGTCCTGCCAAACTGTGCCAACCCTAGCCCTCTCCCCCCTCAAAAAAAAAGGGCAGGAAAAATGCTTTAAAAAGCAGTTTTAGAGACTTCGTTGACACTGAATTCTTGGAAGAGCAGTTTGTTTATACATCTGCCCATAGATGGAGGAGAGGAGAGTTTATTATCCTGCAGGTTTGCAGGGGAAAAGAAGAATGATATGGTTGTCAGGCAGTCTACCCAGTCTCTTAGTGTCCTTCTTGTAAATTCTGTGTTTGTTTAATGCTTATAACTCTTTTCCCAGCAGTGGGATCACAGAAGTTAACTTCTTTAGAGCTGTTACACAGCTTACGTTTAGGTGTCTCTTAACAGTAACCCAAGGCTTTCCCCAAGCCTTCGCGAGTAAAACTTCTCTTCTTCACTTACCATAGGGTGATGCACTTTATATTTAATTAAACTTCTTTTTTTTTAAACTGGAATGCTAGTTCTAAAAGATGTCGCGTCAGTGAACTGTCATCCTGTACATGATCTTGTGATCCTGACTATCTCCATGCTCAGTTCACTGTCCTTTAGGTGCTTTACAAAACCACAAAACCTTACCTTTCTGTTTCACAGAAAATCAAGATGCTGAGTTGCAGTGGGCACTTCTGCGTTGATGTGGATGGCAGTTCTGAAAAGGCGAAGTCAATGTGTGTTATGCTGTCAAGGCTGTTTTTCTACAAACTGGTGTTCAAATTGATCCCGTTCACAAGTCCCTTTTTGATTCTGAGATATCCACTCTGATATGTCTCACCTGGTGAGACTTAAAGCAGCTATCAGTCCTGCTTTTAAATGTTTGTTTCAGGAACTGTATTTGAGTCTTTGCTTGTTCTCTCAAGTGTGAGATTTCTCCAAAGATTTACATCACTGTTTAAAAAAGTATTGGGTTGCAATCCAGCTGGAGTTTGATACCATTAGAGATGGGAGCCTACTAGCTTTCCAAATGAATGCGTAGTTTTGGCTTTTGGCACTGTAATACTCTGACATCTCTCACATTAAAATCGTAACAGTATTATGTAAGGAGAAGTTATTTCGGGTCACTAGCAGAGCCCTCTCAGACTTCGTTAAATCAGCCTTGCAAGTTAAAACACTTGGGTTCCCATCTTCTTGCTGCAGCTTTTTGGCAATGTAACCATGTGGGTGCTGTGTCCTTTCCCAGGCATCTCCCCTCTGCTTTGCTTGGGCTGCATTGCTGGCTCTGAACCTGTGTCTGCCACAGCAATTCATGTGGCCCTCGCAGAGGAAGGGCTTACTCAGCACTGCTCAGCTCTGGCTTTCACTCCCTAATCCCACCTGCTCTGAGGTGGGACTGGAAGGAAGGAGAAGCTTGGGGGTTCTGTGATTCTGCTGCTCCGGGCTCTGTGGCAGCAGGCAGACAGGAGTTGCGTGGGAAGCTGGATACCCAGGAGGGCTTCAAACTCCACTAAACAAAGTCCCACCTCTGCAGTGGGCACTTGCTTGTTTATGTGTAACTCAGGAGTCACTGTTTCATGTGGCCTTGTCATTCTTTAGCAAAGGACAAGTGAAACAGCAGCTGTTGGTGACCAGCAAGAGACGCAGTACAGAATGAATCCAGGGGAATCTGCAATGTTTGTTAATAACAAATACTTAAACCTGGTGTTTAGCAAAGGTACAGTTTAGACATGAAAGGTGCCATACTTGGACCTGTGTGAGCATTATAAACACTTCCTTTGCAGACCAATCCTTGCATTCTGACTGATCCTTGGGTATGAATTACACATAAAGGGATGGCCATTTGGAGCTTGTTTATACTTCAGAAGGAATCAGAAACAGGACAGAAGATAACTATTTCAAAGTATTCACATGGAATTGCTATGTCCTCGAAGCCTGTGTGGCAGGGAGAGCAGAGCTGCTGGACTCCACTGCCGGTGGCACTGGCTGGAGCTGTGCAGGTTGGGAGAGTGGAAAGGCCCCCTGGGGCATGGACCAGATGGTGCTCGGTGCTGCATAGGCTTGGGCAGAGCAGTGGTTCTTTCTGCAAAGGGCAGTGCTGCGGATGGTTAGCGCTTCAGAGCTTTTTTTGATTGAAATGGCTTCTGAAAATATTTGCAGTCATGTTTATTCTACCTGTATTCATGGCAGATTGTTCTTTTGTAAAAGAACCAGTTGAAAAGCACCTGAGAGGTGTAGGGTCTGCAGGGAAGAGAAGGATGAGGTGGAGGTGGAGGTGCTGTGGGGTTCAGAGTGGAGCTTTGAGGGGGGAAACAAATGAGTGCCTTAAATTCAGGATTGTGCTGCTTGTTTTATCCTTAAGCAAGGATGTTTTATCCTCAAAGAAATACAAAAAACACTGAAAATTTAGGATTTGTCTGTTGATGTTTCTTTTGTTAACCAATTGGTACTTGGAACATCTATTTTTAAGACTTTGGCGTGTTTCCTCTTAGCTACCCTAGAGCATAGCTGCTCCCACAGAGTGGTGGTTGGTATGCTGCATTTAAGGCAGTGTTTTGTAACCTTTGGATGTCTGCCTTTAGCTCACTGATGGGCTGTGATGGGTCCTTGCAAGCCCCATGCCGCTGGAGTGGCCCACCCAAGACAGCTCGGTGTCTGTGTGCCCAGAGCTGGGAGCACCAGGCGTCTGCAGGTAAACACATTAACGAGCTGAAAGGAGGATAAAGTCGATGATAGTCAGGCTGCTATTGTGCGGTGCCCAGGCTCTGCCATGGTGACTAAGACGCTGTGATAGTTTCCTTATTGGCCACCATCTGTCTGCTCCTGGCTGGAGCTTCTTGGCTGGCACTGTGCCTTGGGAGAGGAAACAGCGCTGCCTCGGCGCAGCACCCAGTGCGGGGCGTCTGGGCTAGGGCAGGAGGGAACGATGGATGCCCAGCAGGTTTCTGCTCATAGGTGTGTGATACACTTGTTTAATCACTTTGGAAAACAAACCTCCAAACTTCTGAGACAGCGTTTTCAGTGTATTCTTAAAGGTTTTGCGTCCTAAATGCATTTATAAATCATTCAATGCATGAACTTTTTTGGCAACATCTTTGTGAAAGAAAATCTTGTACCAGTGCTTAATTTTAGAATATTAGTGTTTTGAAAATTTCAGTGAAACTTCACATGTTTCTAGCAGTTTTATGGTGTCATATGACTTAAAACTCTGAATTTGGTCACCCAAAAAGAAAGAGCATGTCAGTGTGGAGTCTTACTCCTTTTTCTGAAATTGCAGCTATGGCCCTCAGCATCTTTTTCTCAATAAAGACAAATGTAAGTCCAAAATACTTGTAATGTTGCCAGCATCTTGTCCTAGCAATATCCCAGCGTATTAAATCATAAAATAAAGAAATGGTACTTATCTCCTGCCATATAAAAATAAAAATATATTTTAAAGTATATATTTGCTCTAGTCATGCTCCTCCTCAGTGTTCATGAATTTGTACTTTATTTTGCTGTAGAAACTGGCAGCCAACATTACCTGAAAACCTGTTTATACAAGAAATGAAAAACTGGGGAGTCAAGCTCCCATTTTACCTGTTGCACCCAATTTAGAAATATTTTGTAGTAAATGAAAGGTGAATGCATATACACCAACATCTTTTTGCTTTCCTTCATTGTTTAATAAGGCTAAACCCCTCAAAAGGAACGCTGGAGAGGCAGGGATTCTTTGGCAGTTGATCTATTTGTGTTTTTAACGTAGAATATTTTTAGCCTGAGATGCAAAAATAGGTACTTTTGTATTGAAAGAGACTGTTGTTTCCTTTTATTTTAAACCCTGGATGAGAAACAAGATGTCAGACCTATTATAATGCAGCCCAGTAATTAACATATGTTGGTCTGCCTCTGCCAAGGATTTCTTATGAGTAATGCAAGTTGCACAAGTAGAGGAGTCAGGTGGTTTGTCAGTGAAGAATCATACACATGCTTGAGTGATCAGATCCTAGAGACACCATCTGAGGATAGAATGTGTATCTGTGTTTGAATCTAAGAACAATTATAGTTCAAATGACCTCTCAGCTGCGTTAAGTTTAAAAATATAGGTGAAGACAGCTTTTGCATGGCGGATTTTTTTTCCTAATGACGCATATATGAACAATTCTGACGTATTTTCCTAATAAATTTTATGGGAAAGCAAATGGTATATTGTGGATTTAAATAACTAAAATACTCCTGGACTCTGAAATGTGCTACAATTAGTGTTCTTTCTACTAGGAGATTTTGTTCCTTAACCTGAAAGCAGGCTGTTGCACATCAACTCATGGTTTAATGTGAGCTCACAATTAGTGAGTGCATCTTCTATGCAACTCTCTCAATGTGACCCCATCATCTTGGCTGAAGGGGGTGGAACATGGAGATGTAATAGGATCAATCAGTATCTGTATATATTGCCTGTATTAACAGCTTACAAACACCAGAGGTTCTTTGGTAGTTTATCACCGTAGTGTAAAACCATCATTTTTTTCTACTTAGAGTTGTGTTTAATTTGTAGTTTATATTTTGACACTATCTGTTCAGCAATAAATCAAGCTTGACTGTAACAGTGATGGCCTTCAGGCTACCTTTTGGTTGTAAATTCACAATTCTTTTTGCCTTGAGTTCCATTTTCAAGCTATGCAGTGTGGATAGTCTTGAATAAAACAACTTCCAATACAGGGAGTGGATTTTGGTGCTTAGACTAATGATTAGACTAATTTAAGATTGCCAGCCTTAAAATACTCAGACATTAGAATCCAGGCATATCAAATAATTTGAAATAACAATAAGCCTGAATTCTTTTGCAAAATCTGCCTTTAGCACCCTGTTCAGGGGTCATATTTTCAGGTTTCCTCTTGGCTCACAAGCACTAGAAGCTGATTAAATGGATAGAAATGCTGTTATAATTGGTTCACTTAAGGAGTTGGAGCTTTAGAGTACACATGAAAGTACAATTAGGCTTTGCTCCAGGACTTGTTTCTTGCTTTCTGCTGCATTTTCGCACCATGCTAGGTGGTAGTAGGTCCAGTTCACCCTCGGAGGGTGTTTGCCACCCTTTCTCAAAACAGGGTGGTGCAATTGGTAGTCACACATACTAACACTGCTTGCCCATGTTTCAAATCATTGTGAACAACTTGCATGCAACTTGGCTTTCAAAAAAAGTTAAGTAAGGACTGCAGTGGATCAGAACTTCTGATGTGCAAAATTTTAATGTCTAGAAAACGCTGAGATCTCTAGAAGTGAAATTTTTGGAAGTAAAATTTTTTCCCCTTCCACTGTCATTATTCTAAACTGGGCAGATTCAGCAGCTTTTGACGAGATGGTGGAAAACCTGACTAGTCTAAGGGGGAAATAGCTGGCTGACAAAAATACGTGGTGAGAAAGATGTAGCTGCATTTACTGCCATAGTGACATTTTGGCCATAGAAAGTGAAATTGCTGAACTTGTGTTAATATTTATTGTGCATTCAAATACCTGTTGGAAGGCTTTGTGATCTGTGGGTACTATTTCTGTCTTCATTTACAAATCATGTTCACAGGCCTGTTGGACATCCATCCTTTTGAGTCATTTATGAGTAAACGTTTCTGGCTGTCATAATTTTGGTTGGTCAAGTTCACATTAATTGCTGCACTCTGCGCTGTTGTTCTAATGTTTAAATACTGCCTGTGAGTAGGTTTGATTAAAATTACGTCTCTAGGTGCACACTAAATACCTTTGATACCTCACCTACAAACAACTGTAGAATTGTTGGTGAGAATGACAGCTGCAGGCAATAAACGAGGACAGTAATAGAAGTCTCAGTGCTGGAGAGAGCATCATAAATCATGAGGTGAGAGCAGCGTGTGTGCTGACAAATCGGTGAGCAGCTGCAAACAGCATTTTCCAGGTAAGAATTATTGCACTTGCTCCTGATAACTGCTCAGAAACCACCTCTTCCTTGTATGTGGGCGACTTTGCCCCTGCACAGGTACTCACAGCAGTGTAAGCTGTTGAGCTCTAGTATTTTGCCTAGGAATGGTGTCTTGTGAGATGTGAGCTACATATTGTACATTGGACCTTGGTTTTCATCCAAGGTGTATTCAAGTGTAAGTTTTCCCTTTCAGGGAGGAAAATCCCCATGCTTATTGCAGCAGATGAGTTATTTGATTTAGTTTCCTCAGAGACTTTGGAGAAGTGTTCTTGACAGGTGGAGAGAAGGAGATGTATTTGGCTGGTTTTAACAAGCTTGCTTTGTTAGTGCTTGCTGGGTGGAGTTTGGAGGAGGTGCATATGCCTCTTCAAAAAATAAATGAAGAAAAAAAAATACTGGAATGATGCTGTTTAAGTAAGGGAGGTGATAATCCAGTCACACAGAAAGCAGTCTTGCTCTTCTACTATAAGAGAGATGAAAACTATTTTAATGAAATAATGATAGGAAACAGATGGCAAAGGACTAGCAACTGAAATATTTTTTGAACACTAAAAAGTAAGTGTCAAACACATGTCCCATAATGTAATTATTGCTTAAAGCATAATATGTCAGAATATGTTTCAAAATGTTGAATTTTTTTTTATGTGTAATTCAATCTTAATCTCTTGGGTTTTGGTTAATAGACTTTAATCATGATAAATCAATGGCTTAGAAGTTTTGACGACCAGAAGTTACTGCCACTTTGCTTAGACAGGTGAATGTGGCACCGATGCCCTGCTCCAGAAAGGTACTGCAGCTGGCAGACATTCACAGCTTTAATATGCAGTCTTGGAAGACTAGCCTTTTGTATTCACATGCTCTCAGTTTGTTGTCCATGACTGGAGAAGTTGTTCACACACTTGGGCACGTTGGGACTGCACTGTGGGCAGGGCAGCCCCAGACGTGGGTGCTGGGTGTCTGGCTCAGGTATGAGGCTCCCCTGGCTCTGGGTCTTGGGCTCCAGAATGCAGCACAGTGGTGAATACCAGAGCCCTCACAAGCACTTTCCCAGCGCTGCTGCAGTTGTGGCCACAGTGCCTGGCAGTGATGTGCTGTCCCTGCTGTGTCAGTGGAACTTGAGTATCTGTGAAGAGTTCTTACAGTTTTGCTCCGCTCTGCTTATGGTTAGAATGCAGTTGTCTTTCTGTTGTACTTGAAACTGTTTGCATAAACCATACAAATAAAACATTAATTAGAAATGGTCCTTTAAATAGAATCATTTAAATATGAGATAATTGGGTCCCAATTTACACCCCACCCCTCCCCCCTACTGGGCAGCAGGGTTTGATTGCTGGATTGAGAGAAGACTTTAGGGTTTTTGGAATGTTTTTAGTTTCCTTTTGTGTGGCTGGTTTTGTTTTTTGTTTGTTTGTTTGTTTTCTTGATAAGGTTCATTTTCAGCTGACTTAGCTACGATTGATACCACCATCCATGACTGCCTGGTTTCCCCATCAATGAAAGGAACACTGGGAACACCCCAGCTAAGCAGGTGGAGGGCCAGGACCTCCCTTTGAGCTCAGCTCAACAGGCTTCAGGCTGTGACACTTTTCTCAGTGTCCAGGCACCTTGCACCTCCCCCAAAAAACAAAGAGCATTTTCATACATCTCAGAACAGTGCAACAACTTGGGTTTTTTTCTTCTATAGAATATTCTTGTGACATTGACAAGTGTACAAGAGAAGCTATTTTTCGGGATTTTTATATTTATGTAACATAGCCAATGTGTTCAGACACCTTCATGTGCATGTTTTTTCCTGTAAGTCCCATTGAACTGAATACCTCTTACCAGACTCACCTGATTTAATACTGAACTTGCTGAAGGGTACCATTCATTGGCTGGTGGCATGGTGACTTTTGGAAAATAAGCTGGAGAATGTGCAAGTGTGCAAGCTTTGGTGCTAGCAACACAGGGTTTTGACTGTGGTGTCCCTGGCATGGCCACATTCCTTCCCTTTCCCCTGTACTCAGCCAATAGGAGTGACAGAGGGGAAGGTGTGTGAGTGTGCTGGGTCCCATCTGTGCCTCTTCGCGCTGTCTCCCAAAGGAACAGATAAGTTGTGTCCTGGAGATGGTGCTGACTGTGTGCCACTAACACAAGACTGATGGGCGTGAGGAGAGGTAGGGTGGCATGGAAGCAAGGGGCCATCACTGCACCATGGTGGGTCAGCATCTTCTATGGCTTTCTTCATTCACTTCTCCTGGCCAGGAATAAATGATGCCATTAATATTGAGGGGAGCTGTATCATGGTGCCCAGTGTGAACATGCTGCTCTGTGAGAAAGGTGGACAATTCCTCTTTCCATCCTGTGGTTTTGTACTGTCAGGACTACTTCAGCCTCTTGGTTTCCTGCTACATATTATTCCCATCCTTATGCTGTGTTATCATAAATATTAGTGCAGGTGCACAATGACTCAGACCGCTGAACTGATGAGGATGAAAACAAAAAAACCCTTTTGTGTTTCTTATACGTTTCTTCCCTACTCTGCTTCCCTGTGTGGCTGCACCAATCACCCATGAGCAGCACACGGGCAGCAGCAGAGAATTCGGAAGCAGAGCTGTATGGCAAGCGTGGAGGCAGGAAAGATTGCTTTAACTGGCCCTCCTGCCTAGGAAAATAAGACATCCACAGCCTCACAATTAGCAGAAAATAATAAACCCAGCTTGTAAATAGATTGGATCAAGTGATTAAAACCACAATATTTTGATTTGCATAAACTTGTTTCCCTATTAGTACAAGAGCATCTGTTGCTGGGGGCAGGTAGATTCTCACTAAATTAAAACCTAAATTGCACATAACCTTCCATACATTGGGCACTGCTTGTCATCTGTTAGAGCAGCTCCTGGAACTAGTCAGGAGTCCTGAAAACAAAGGGAGCTTAGTTCTGCAGGACCATGCCCATGCACTACTCCAGCAGGTTCCTGCCTAAAGCCCTTCATCCACTGTATGATCTTTTGAGGCTGGAGGCCTCTGCTGTCTCCAGTGATGTGACCTGGAGAAGTGAGAAGATGCTGGAAGGGCTCAGTCTCCAGCTGGTCTGTGGTTGAGGGCACTGGGGAAGCATGGCAGGGCCAGGGCTGCCCATCACACAGAGTAGTCCCCCTCAAGCCTTGTTCCTCCCCATGCTGCCTGTTGCTGTCCCAGGGATGGGATGGGTAGTTTGGGATCACTGGAGAACCTGAGCCTTTTAAAATGCCCTTGTATGTCCTGTGAGGTAGGAGGTACGTATGAACTGCCACTGAAACTAGCTGTGCGTCATCCTGCTGGTGTAGTTCTTCCATTTTGGACCAAGTACCCCCAGCTCTGAGGCTTCTGTTTTGCAGAAGGTGACTCTGGTTTCCACAGATGAAAAGCACTAATGCGAATCTTGGGAGATACTTTTTTTTTTCCTTTGAACTACCTGTGTTTCAACTGAAATGGGTTATTTCCTCTTCTGTCAAACGAGGTTGTGGGAACTTTACACTGTACAGTCAGGGAGGAGGTATCACAGAGCTTGAAGCCCACCCTCCCCTGTGGCTGGCGTGGCTACAGGATACCTCTGTCACACCTATTCCTGGCAGAAAAGGCGGCTGTGTATTGTCACAAAGCATGCAGTAAGATTGAAAGCTAAAACTTGGAAGGGAGAGCCAAGCTCCAGTTTGCAGCCCTAAAGTATTCCTGCTAGCATCTGCTCTTCCCATCCTTCCTGGAGGGAGCCAGTAGCTGGTGGGCGACCTCCTGTTGCTGCCCGTGTGGGGCAGGCAGTCCAGTGCAGGCGGCTCCTTTCCGGGAGCCGCGGCCTCCGCCAAGGCCAGCTGGCAGCAGCCCCTGGCTCTGTGCCTCTTCTGCTCCCTGCTCAATTTTTGCAGCTTTACAGCCTCGTTTGGGGGCTGAAGTGCCGCAGAAGAAGCTGTGCTAAAAGGGTGCTTTATGCATGGTGCGCAGTCCTGCTGTGGTGGGAGCCCTGATTGGTGACTGGAGCTCCTGAGCACCATGATAATAAAAATAATCCTTATTATTGAATGAAACGTGTTGTCTAAATGCTAGTTGTGATTTTAAATAATTTTTTGTTATGTTTCCGAAAGACCATGGCATGCTGTGTTTCTTTGATCTGTATTTTCAGAGGTGTTCTGTTACCCCGAGCGTGGGGGCTGGAGCTCACAGATCAGACTCCAAGTGGCCATATCCGTTTGGGAGTGGGGAATAAGTTGCTCTGGCTGACTTGTGGGTGTAGATGAGTTACATCTGTGGGATGCCTCATGCTCCTATGGAATTAAGTGTTCTCTCTGTTTATTTTGCATGGGTTAGTTATTAAGGGATGTTACCACTCTTCATGCCTTACACAAATGAAATGCCAGAGCTCCCATTGAACAGAAATGCATAAACCAGTCATCTTCAGGTATTGGAGAAAATTTCCCCAAATAAAAAAGCAAGTGAGGACCTTAAACTGGCCAGTATTTGTGTGCATTTAACTGTGGGCACTCTAAGCCATCTCAGTGAAGTATTTTACTGGACCATTCATAATACCTGAAGTTAGCAAGTACATACTTACACAGGTGACCTTGGGCTAGACTTTGTCCTGATGTTGTGAACAGATTTTGAGTAGATTGCTGTTTGGGGTGCCACACAGCATAAAGATTTTGAAGAAAATCATGTTCAAACTGCAATAGAGCTGATAGCTTCATACACAGATGTTCTGTGCATCAACCTTTATTGTAGAATACCTTTTAATAGCTCCAGTTAATTTTTAAATTTTTTTAAAGCAAACTTATTCTCAGACCTCAGGAAAAAATAAGATGACTTACGGTTGAAAACAGAAATTGTCAATACCTTCACGTCTCATGTTAATTTTTCTTGCCAAATTTTGTTTTTATTTAAAACAGAATTCTTGAAAAATGCTGATTTTTCTTAAAGCAACTAATAAAGTAAAAAGCCTGAAACAGTCCCTATTCCAGTGCATGCTACTTCTGAAAATTTGATATTTTTAAATAACATGAAGTGAGACTTCAAAATATCTCCAAATTATTTGAAGTTTTTCAAGTTTATAGACTATTTCTAGAAATCAAGGACACAGATTCATTTTTGCAGGGGTTTTGGTTTTTCTTTTTGTGTTTGATTCTTTTAATTATATTCCAAACAAATTACCATAGTGAAATCTTTCTGTGTGTCAAGATAGCAAGAATAACGTAGTGTAAGTCTCTTCCATTAATATTCATTGTGATATTTCATAACTGTATCTGTTGAGCAGCACTGATTGAATTTAGAGAAATTGTATTGTTTAAAATCCTTTTCATTAATATATTAAACTCTCATAGCATATTATTGAAATCAGTTTGTACACAGACATTTGATTTTGCATGCCTAGCCTTACCCAAGTTAAGAGACTGTTTGAATCTATTAATGTCATGTTAGGGAAATTTGCACTCAAATTTGATGGGATGCTGTGTTCTGGTAACTGTAGGAGCTGTACACATTTCAGAAATTATTGGCAAGACTTAAGCATACACTTAATAAAAATTAATAAAAAGTTATAGAAGATATTATTTATACTGAATAAATACTGGATTTTCTTTTAAAGAGAAAATGGTTTGGGGGATTTTGACTGTTAATGAATCACTCTGCCAGGCTTTGTGGTTTTAAAGCAAAAATGCGTGCACTTTAAAGCACTTAAATTTTTTTTCTGTCCTATTTCACTATCAAGGACTCTACACAAACAGAGGAAACAGGCAGATGAGCTGGTCTTTGGGAGGAAATAGTTAAAAGTAGTGAAGCCTAAGTGCTATCAAACACATAAACAAACCTCTAAAAGTAATGTTCGTATTAACATCAACAGCTTACTGGTTTTAAATGTTTCTTGTGACTGATGCCAAAGAAGGAAGAGGCGAGTATGCTGTTTGAACTGATTGAGCCTTGCTGCAATACTGGAAATTGAGCTGCATGCAGCAATTTTTTTTTTCTTTTTCCTATCTGTATGCTATGAGTTTATGGGGAAGGTAAAGAGTAGGCTGAGCCCTGCTTCCTGGGAGCCAAGAAGGGAATGCTGTTGCTCATACTCGTAGGAGTTCCTTTGTATCTTTCCAAATTTCAATGATTGTGAATAAAACCTGGATTAAACTAGTAAAAGTATTAGGGTTTTGTTTTGATTTTTTTGTTTTTAATCCTGAAGCTTTTAAAATGCCCCTGCCTGTAGAGGTCACAGACTTATCTGTGTGCTCACCATTGAGGCCACATGAGCTGCCTCATTACTAACTCCCACGTGAGTAACTCCAATGTAAGTTTTTGCAGGAAGAGAGCAAAATGGGTTTACAGCATCCCTTTAATACCCACTCAAATTAATCTGCATGAGGTTTCAGAATATGAACAGTTGAATATTCAAGTTTCAGTCAAGCTCTTTGACGATGTTTTTGCAGAACACTAACCACTTAAAAGCAGCTTGGAGTTTTAGGTTTTGGATTTCCCCGTTGTTCCTCCTCTGTTAGCAAGCCAGGCAACGCAGGATAGGTATAATGCATGACATTGAGAAAGCAGCTTGCTTCTTTGACCCCAGCCACTCAAGAACCAGGTGATGTACTGAGCACAGGGGAGGGAAATCAAAGTCACAATCCTGTAAATATTTATATACATGTTTAAGGTTAGGCATAAAAATGGTTTTTTAAATGTAGTCAAACTCTTTGCACATAAAGTTAAGAACGTATGTAAATATTTGTAGTCTGGAACCTATTTCAGGTTTTTAAAATATTTAAAATCCTTTCAAAAATACCTTTTTTTTTTTTTTTTTTAAATACTGCAAGGCCTTATGCTGCAGCGTTAAAGATGCGTTCAGAGAATGCAAACCCTGCTGCATGGGTAGCTCCTTCTGGCAGCAGCAGGCAAGGTAACAGCTCGCCGACCTATGGGACACTTTTGTCGACGTATTCAGGCCCTCTCTGGGAGGAGTTACGTGCTCAGTTAGAAGGCAGGAGGCTTGGCTTTGGGTCACTGAACTCCAGGCTGTGATTGTCTGATTCAGCTAATTCTTCCCCTCCGAACTTCTAAAGTAACTTTGAACAGATTGCTTAGACTTCAAATGCCTGTGTGTCCCAGTAATAAAACAGGGTTAATTATGCAATCTTCCATCTCTTGCCTGGACTTCCCTAGTTGGTATGCAGAAGCTACTTTTACAGTGCTACTGTAAGATAAATAATTTGCAAGGTCCCTGGTAGTACTGATGTGCAGCTACCTGGAACTGGGAAGGGATTGCATTTTCATAGGCTCTCAGAAGCTTAGCATGTTTCAGTCTTTGTCTTGAGAACTGTGTTTTTTACCTATTTTATTAGCTCCTGGTGTGAAGGAAGTGATGTTATCCCTAGCAACCTCCTTGTCTTCATTTGGCCTTCAGCGTTTTTCTCTGTGTGTGTATGTGTATATGTATATATTTTCTTAGTAGTGAGTGACTGAAAACATGTGCAAGCCAGCCATGTGCTGATGTTGCACTGACTCCAGCTCTCACCCACCCGCCCACTTTCCTTCCTTCCTTTCTTGGAGAGCTGGCAAACAAATTACAGCCTCAACGTGTGTGCTGCTCAGGCAACGGCCCGCTGGGGAAATGCATGGGGGAGAACATTTGGATGCCAGATCAGTGTCTCATTAGGCATTTCTTAGTGTATTTTACAAGTCTGCAGACAAACAGTAGTTAAGACTCAGATGGAGAAAAATTTATATGCTCCCTGTAGGAAAGGGGGGAGGCTGGGGAGTCTGCTGGGGATTGCAGGGTAGTTGCTGCTGCACCCAGGCAAGTCCCACATGGCCATGCAAAGATTCAGTAATGTGCCCTAAAAGCTGATGGGCGGGAGGGGATTGGTGGCCCTCCTGATGACAGGTTTTGAAACGTCATATTAATTAAATGCTTTCTGCTTTGAGATAAGGTTCAACAGATCCTGCACAAAATGTTGGGGTACATGTGTAGTACAAGTGCGAAACTGGGCTGAATCCAGCCCAAACCTGCTCAATGAATGGTAATTTGCAGAGTCATGTGGCTGAATCAGATGACTTCAAATGTGTTTTAAGTGAGGGTTAAAGGAAACATTAAGCTTATGTTTCCTTGTTGCTGTCATTGCTGTTTTACCGTATTAGAGTCTTAATGGTAATGTTTCCCTTTCTTTTTCACAAACAAGATGACCTTGGCTGTTAATGACCTGCTTACAGTCTTTGGCATGGCTCTGCCAGGGAGGGGGCATTCGTCATATTTATTCAGTAATTTCTCAATACAAAAGATGCTCAGCACTGGCTGTGAGGAGGCAATGAGTGAAGCAGTATAAAAGGACGTAGCATCTAGGAGAAGGAGGGTGGCCCCATGTCAGGGGAGGGGTTTCCCCCTCACTATGGATGCAGACTGTATCCGTAAGGATCGACTGCAGGAAAGAGAATGCAGAAGCTGGGAGTGTGGGCTGATGTGGGGTGGGTGTGCATTCTGGACAGCAACAGCCCAGCTGCCTGGTGCTGTGGAGGCAGGGAAGAGCAGCTGGTCCCTCCCCAGCACACTTGGGTGCGTTTTGCCGGGCAGCTGGGAGCTGAATGGCTTCACATCAGCGGAGGAAAGCTCACCCCGCAGCACCTGCAGAACTGGGCTGTGTGTGAGACCCCGGCACAGCACAGCACAGCACAGCACAGGGGCTGGGTGGTGGGAAGGGCACACGGGCCAGCAGCCCTGCTGCTTCCTGTCAGCACAGAAATGGCTGGATGTCATCCATAGATTAAAAAAGCCATAAATAAATGGTGCTAGGCCTTCCTGGCCCACATCACACTTACTGGCCAGAGAAATGTTGAGTGTGTTTGGTCTCCACATGCTTGGTGCCATGCTCTGCCCCTGTGTATTGCAGCCACAGTGCTGTAATTGGAAACTTAATGAATAAAACGAAAACTCGAAACTCTTGCGTCTAAGTTTTGTCTAAGTTGGATTTTTTTGTGAGGAGAGAGGGATAAAAAGTTGTCTTTTTTTTTTTTTTTTTTGCTTTTAAATCTAGATTAACCATACAAAGTGTTACCTGTGAACAGCTGTGCTTGCAAGAGTAAGCTTTGGAAAGAATTTCTGACTTTGGAGCAAATAATTTGCTTTTAAAGTTGCTCTGTTGTTTTTTCCTTGGGTTTGGCTGTGAGGGAGGCCTGGGTGGTGAAGGGCTCCTGCTGTGGGTGCTGCAGCCATTGAGGGGACAGTGGGGAGGCTGCCACCATGTGAGCAGTAATTTTATTTATGTTGGTCTGCTTTAAAACTGTCACAGTAAATCTGTTTTGCTTGTCATTTTGTAAATCATTATATAGGATTAGGCCTTTTACCAGCACTTAAGAATTCTGCAGTCATTTTAAGGACTCTGTCCCTCCCTGGCTCAGCCAAGCGATTCCTATTCTTGCTGGTATTCCTTGCTATTTAAATAATGCCGGGCCTGATTAGGAGGAAATGGTCTCTGGAAGGCAACCGACATTTTCAAAAGCGCTGTTCCACAAAGGAGACTTTGAACTGTGCTAAGGCTTTAAAAGTTAAATAATATTTTGAATGTTAGAGTTCTAATGTTTTCCTATTGTCATGGGAGACTTGGATCGAGTCCCAGGATTGTGGTTAACTTTGCCTCCAAGCTTAGGCCTTATTTATTAGCACTGAGGAGATGAACTTAAGCTACTTCACCTCTTTTTTTTTTTCTCTTTTTT
>VZTZ01043944.1:199424-351958 GCA_013400955.1 Drymodes brunneopygia
TTTTTTTTTTTTTTTTTTGGTGTTAACTCTTAAAATTGAGACATCTTTTAAAATTTTTTTATTACGTTTGTTTTAAAAGGAGCTCTAAGTTTGCTTATTTTTTTAACAGAGGCATGAGGAAGATGAGCCATCTCCTGGGGGTGCCAGTGGCTGTGGCAGGGCTGCACATGAGCCCTGTGGAGGCCGTGTGAGGCTCCCTGCAGCACCTCTGCAGTGAAGGCAGTGGAGGCAATTAAAAAAAGGCATGAGGAAGGATCCTGAGGGGAGGAGAGCCATGAGAGGCACCAAGGGCTGGGCACTGTCCGGGCCGAGGCCAGGCACCGGCTGTGGGGAGCTGACAGGGCGGCTGTGCTGCAGGGCTGCAGGCCCTGGCTGCGAGCGGCCCTGCCTTCCCCTCACGGAGTGAAACAGCGGAAAGGCCCCTTCCGACCCAAACCATTCCGCTCTAATTTGCAGCCTCGGCAAGGGCGGCCGAGGGGCCTCCGACGGGATGCAGCTCAGGTTTGTGGCTCTCACAAATGAGTTCATTTTCATACAGCCTACTTAATTTCCAGCAGCCTACTGGAGCCACGGTTTAAGGAGTAGTTTCGATGGAACAAGATTGTTTTAGGAAATAAAGTTTATACTTTAAGGACGTTCATACATTTACTAAGTCCTCAGAAAGCTGCATGAACTATGATAATAAAATTCGCCGTGCGGGTCAAATCGTGGCCTTCATTGTTAGACATGGGTTTTTCCTGTCGTCATTCTCCCCTGGGGATTTATTTGGCATGAGGTATAATTTATTTGGCATCACGTAATCTGTGCACGGTAGTCATGAACCCTTGCTTTGAGGACGCGGGGTTCAGGGCTGCTGTTGCTCGGTGCAGTCTCCCAGGGCCCATCTTCCATTACTGTGTACTTCCTGCCCATTCCCAAGAGCCTAATTATTAATATAATAATATGTAATAATGGCTTATCAGAACAGATTACGTTAGTGTAACTTGCTTTTACCATAAGTCAGCATATGTTAAAAGCATTTGTTGGTTTAAGTTGAAAGCTGGGTATGTTTTTGCTGAGTAAATGTTCCTTTCCAGCTTCCAAAAGGAAAGAAATCCCTTTATATTTAGCAAAATATAAAGGTCTGCTAAAAGCAAAAGAATGGTGGTTTTGTAGTTGCATATTTTGGCCCAGGTGAAAAATGTAGGCAGAGGAAAGGGAAGAACCTAATCAGATACTAAAGAGACTTCATGAATATTAAGCATTTTCCACTTAGGCAGTCTTTTTAATAATTTGAAACATTAATAGGAGTATGACTGCCTGCATCTACACCAGCCGTATAAGAGAGATAAAAGTCCCAGTTTAACGTGATTTTTATCAGCTTACTCATGCTAGTGTTCAACCCGCAGAAGGCGTCAATTTGCATGGTGAAAAACAACTTTCTAACAACAGGACTGGCACAAATAAACAGTGTAAGTTTGGTTCTTGATCTAGGAAATAGTGGAGTAACTGATGGTAATTTAAATACTTCAGGGTTTTTGTTCCCTTCCCCCCTCCAAGGTATTCAGCCTTAGTGCCTGGAGTTGTACTTAGTGATTCAAAAATAAACCTGTAAATGCATGCTGAATATTTTCTAGTAACTAAGTATAAGAACTGTTTGTTCCCAAGTTAATGAATTCCCTATTAGTGTCCTGCATTCAGTTTGTTACATGTATTACAAAATGATTGCAATGTTTTGGGTTTTTCTTAATGTGTGTATTTAAGTGTAAGCTGTTCCAGTAAAGTAGAAAGGTTTGGTTGTGACTGTCCTCTAAATTGTCTGTGGATATTTAAACCTGTGCTCATTGCATTCAGGAAGATACTTGGAAAAGTTCTGCTTTCTCAAACCAACTATTTCTCCCTGAGTGGTTTCCTTCTTCTTTTGGATACCCCAAAATTTAGTGCTGAGAAAATACCTGCTGCACTTGATGCCAGACGTAAGTATGGGTGGAAGTTTTATACATATGTAAGTGGATAATTAGCTAGCACTTAAAAAAAAACAACCAAAAACTAAACGACAAAAAATCCAACACACACTAAATCTCCTGCTTTGGGCTTGTCTGTTTGATTTCCTGCTCAGAAGGGCTGGTCTGCTCTGCCCCTTCCTCCGACATTTCACTTCTGTCTGGGAGTTGCGGAACTGTTTGTACTGAAGCCAATGAGGACCCATTTCATTTGCGCTTGGCTTTGCAGGCTGTGATCAGTAAGCTGTTAACTGTCCCTCTGGCAGGTGTCAGGTGGGCAGTGTGGAGCATGGCTCTACGTCTAAACTTGTGAATCTGAGCACAGTTAAGACTGGGATCCATTTTAGGTGATCCCATAATTAATATAGGTAATACTTCTGTCCAGATATGTTTGCTCTTCGCCTGAGGAGCAGAGCCTGGGAGAAGGATGCAGACTGACTGTGTGCATGTTCCTCACGGATGAATGTGTTCCATCCATGTCCCTTAAAGAGTGGACTGCAAGAAAACAAGAAAGAAAAATGGAACAGCATTTCCTACCGCTTATTTGTGTAAGGTCTGGGTTATGTTACACATCTGGAAGCAGCTTGCTACTCTCTGTGCATTTGCTAGTGATTAGCTTTTATTTCGGTAGTGCTTCTAATTTGAGGTTTTGCTATGGAGTTAGGGAGGAGTTTCTATAGAAGCAGATACAGTACCTTCTTTTGTAGCATGTTTCTTAAAGCACTCGTATTGATCTGTTTGAAGGTCTATATCCTCTAATAACTCAAATTCATTTCTTACAAGACTCACCATCACTGAATTGCTGTTGTCAAGTTAAAAAAGGTAAATGTGAAAGGATCTCATTCTACTTCGGCAGCAGTTCTTATTTGTTCCATCTGATGTGTTTCTCTTGTCACTGTGCTGCAGACCTTGTCTATCCAAGGAAGTGAGTAAACCACTGTTAACACAAGCTTAAAAATATTTTGTTCATGACCTTTGGAAAAGTTGAACTTAAGGGATTAAAAATAGAGAAGGAAAACTGTATTTCTCTCTTGCTTACCCTCCCCTCCTTCCCCAGAGATATGGAACCTTGAAACTATGACAGCATTTATATGTTCTATTTCAAACCTAAAAAGTGACAGGAAGCATTCTCTACTAGGTGTTGTAGCCAGGCTTGTAAAAAACCCCAAGAAACAAAAAAACATAGTAACTTTGAGGACTGCTGGAAATGGATGCTGGATATTCCACAGAGATCCTTTCCTAACTGCTACTGGGAATCTCAGGTTATGTATATATTTAAAATACTTGGTTATGATTCAAAAAAGCCCCTATAAGCTTGATTTCTTGATCTGTGATTGTTAATTGCTTATGTGGAGAAAGCTTTCTAGGATGAAAAGGACAGACTAAAGTGGGCTATTTGCTGCAAAGAAAATATGCTCTCTTTATGGTACCTGTGAAAACAACCTCAGTCTGTGTGGAAATATCCTGAAAGTTACTCTCCCTGCCCACCACTGCCCTGGGGGAATTTTTATTGAGTGTCAAGAGCCGAGATTTAGAAGACTTTGAGAAAACTCTGGTTTTTGGGGGAGCTGATGACATCATATGTCTGTTTGTAACCTTCTTGGGCAAATCAGTGAATATTAATGCTGCACTGTTTATCACCCTATAATGTGTAAGCCCTTTTAGTTATGGACCAATAACTCATGGGTTACACAGTGGTGTCTGAGTGATTTGGAGCTCTCCTGGAGGGAGAATGGAGTGGCGTGAAGCTGTGGTAACCATATTTTGCCCTAGCATTTTGTACATCAACTGTGTAGCATTTTTAGTTATTGCTAAAATTTGTGGTAGGAAGCTGCCTGAAATGAAATGTGAGGAACTCTGTATAATAATAAAATCAATTGGACTGTTTCCCCAGTAATTCTGGAGACTGATGCATCATTAATGTTGGTAATACAGTAGCTGTCAGATCACAAACTTCTCAATAAATGTGCAGCTGGCAGGCTTTGATGGAAATTGGAGGCAAGCAGAGAATGAGATTTAGGGCTTTGATATATGGGGTGTCAGCCATGTGATGAAGTTTTTATCAATTTCTGTCACTTCTGTCTCTTATGTTCACTACATATGTGGTCTTCCTTGCAGTTTCTGGTGGTGACTGAAATGATAGCTGCACCTTTTTAATGTTTAGTAATAGAGATAGAGGTTAAAAGAAGAGGCAAGTTCACTTTTAAATACATTGTTCTGTATATGATGGCATTACATCAGAAATGTAATGCAGTGATCACTTTTTATACAGTTAGTGATTTATTAGTCATTATAATAACTTCAGATGGAAACTGGAAGCAGAACTAATCATCAAGGAACTTGCCTGAATGCAATACGAAGGCAGTTGTTCAGTATTTTGATTAAGTACCTGTACCAGGGAGGCATCAGGGGAACCGGGTGAGTGGCTTTTCCAGTCCTTCTGACTCTTTTTTGTTGTGTTTTTGTTTTAAACTGCTTAGTAAATCAGGAATTCTCTATATCTTCAGAGTAATTCATTTGAAAGACTTCCTAAAACAGTTACTTGAAAAACTCAAATGGGGATGTTGCTAATTGTCATCAACCCTGATTTAGATCAGAATTACGTAAACAGCTGGAAAGTGACACAAATATCAGCAACATAAAGGAAAAATAAACCAACTAGTTTGCTAAGAGTAAATATTGATAAGGACATTTGAATCTGAACACTTTGCACTCAGGAGTTGAGAGGAACAGGTTTTCTTTATGGGCTACACTGATTTACATGTTCACAAAGTTGGGATGTGAGTTTTTCTCTCTTCACACTCTTAAAACAAAATGAGATTTCTAGAAAGACTAAACAAATCTTTTCCCATTGTAAGGATAAGTTTCTTGCTGCATCACATTAGCAATAGCTTTGGGTGGCTCTGGGCCAAAGTTGGCTGAGGGAGTTGAAGCTGCTGGCAAGCAGTGTAGGACCAGGGTGTACACTTCGAGCTGCTCTTGCAGGGGGGGACATAACTCCTTGTGCAGAGTTGTTGTTAATTTGTGATCTCAGCAAACATTGGGGGAAACTGCTTTTCTTGTTTGGATTTTTGACATGAACAAATTGAGTATGCAGATGCTTTATAGATAAACCTTGAGAGTATAATGATTTGTCCCTTGTTCTACCTCCACAGATTTTTACAGGGAGGATGTAATTGGTACTTCTCCTGTGTGAAATCCCATGGAAATTATTAGTAATGTAACTCAGCATAAAATATATTACAGGAGTTTAGTTAAAAGAAATGCCCTTTAAAAATTTGATAGGCCGATTCTCTGTGGGCAGATATCAGAGGAATTTTTTTCAGCATAACCCAGTGCTTTTTCAGTAATTTGGATTTGGCTAATGCCTTATCCACACTCCTGTGTTTGCTGCCATTTTAGCTACAATTCTGTGAGTTGCAGTCAACTAACAAAAGTTTGAGCAAAAGTTTTTGGCCTATTTTGCCTCCTTGGGATTTTTTGTATCTGTACAAAACCAGTTTTTCATACTGAATACCTGCAGAGAAGTGTCAAGTGCACAAGAACTGGAGCAAAATAGTTTAGTTTTAATCCCTTCTGTATTTTGAAATGAGTAATATGCAGAGCAAAGAATTCTGAAACAGTATTTCCAGGGTAGATTTTAATTCCCATTGTAAATAGATTGTTCAATGTGTCTGTAATTCCTCTGGAGGTCCTAAACTTACCTGTTCATCTCCTGTCTGTTCCCACTTTCCTTGGAGCCTTAGAACTGGAAGCTGTGTTTAGAAAGCAAGCTGCAGTGCTTGCAAATACATGCATGTGGTTGATGTGCTGTTTTAAACACTGTTACTGGTTCACGTGTAGGTGCATCCCCTTGTTCTTCTCATTGATAACTACCTCCTGAATTCATGATAACTGTATGCATGTATAGACATCTGAGTATATAGGATTTCTATATATTTGTATTCTATATGCACTATATATTGTTCTATATATTATGTACTATGATTTTATTAAAATGATGCTGTCAGAGCCTTTTTGATACGGTATGATTTTATATTTTTTTTTCTTTATATGTGAGTTTTCAGGAATTAAAGTTGAAGGGTTTTTTTTTGTGTTGAAAGCCAAGCTTGCCTTTTATGGGTTAGACAGTGTTGTTTGTGTATGGATAGACAGTATTCATTTTAGCAAAAAGGCTCTGCATCTGGCTCATCGTCTCATAGGCAGATGAAATCACGAGCAATAGCTGGTAATGTCAAGTAGAATACATGATAAAATTATTAAATTATGTAGCATTGTCTAATCTGCTCACACAGCTTTGCCTGTTACAAGTGACAAACTAATATGCCATCAGACTTGACAGCCCTCTTAGTTTATTGGAGACACTCGACACAAACTGTCGTTCATGTGCTCTAGAAGTGATATGTTTCAGATAACAGGAAATGCATTCCTCTGGCACCTTTTAAAACTGTACAGTTGGCTGAGTGTTATGTGATAGAAAACATGGAGTCCAGTTCATAATAACAAATTCACCTTATGCTAAGTGTATGTGCTTGTCCACTTGCTTTCCTTTTGTAGGAGTTTGTGAAAACATTCTTTTAAAGTTAGTGATTTTCTTAGAAGATAAACAAAGTTGTTGCGTGCAATCTGCTGCAGAGGTGTAGAGCCATCTACATCTCTGTAGATGTATGTGTAGATGTATGTATGTGACGTTATACCTCAGCATGGTGTGAAAATTTCAGTGGAGTTAAAATCTGTCAGTCGAATTTCTGGCCTGAACAATACTTGAAGTGGATGTTTTCATGAGGTTCAGGGCATGCCAGAGCAGCAAACAGGAGCTCAGGTTTCAACCCCCTGTTGTAATGGCTATAGGTTTCAGTTTCTCAGTGTGTGATATGGAGGAAAATTTGCAGATGACACCAGGCTGGTGGGGGAATGTGGATCTGCTGGAGGGCAGGAGGGCTCTGCAGAGGGACCTGAATAGGCTGGAAAGATGGGCTGAATACAATGATACGAGGTTTAACAAGACCAAGTGCTGGGTCCTGCACTTTGGCCACAACAACCCCCTGCAGCGCTGCAGTCTGGGGCAGAGCAGCTGGGCGGTGGCCAGGCAGAAAGGGACCTGGGGTACTGATTGATGGCAGGCTGAGTGTGAGCCAGCAGGGCGCCCGCTTGGCCACTGGCCGCTGGCCTCCTGGCCTGCTTCAGCAACAGTGTAGCCAGCAGGACCAGGCAAGGGATCATTCCCCTGTACTTGGTGCTGGTGGGGCCACACCTCGAGTTCGGGGCCCCTCAGTTCAGGAAGGATGCTGAGCTGCTGGAATGTGTCCAGAGAAGGGCAGCAAGGCTGGTGGAAGGTCTAGAAGACAAGTCCTGTGAGGAGCAACTGAGGGAGCCAGGGTTGTTTAGCCTGGAGATGAGGAGATTGAGGGGAGACCTTATCGCTCTGTACAACTGCCTGAAAGGAGGGTGTTGCCAGCTGGGAATTGGTCTCTTGTCCCAGGCAGCCAGTGGCAGGACAAGAGAACGCAGTTTTAAGATGCACCAGGGGAGGTTTAGGTTGGACATCAGGAAGAATTTCTTCACAGAAGGGGTGATTAGATATTAGAATGGGCTGCCCAGGGAGATGGTGTAGTCACCACCCCTGGAGGTGTTCAAGAAAAGACTGAATGTGGCACTCAATGCCATGGTCTGCTTGACAAGGTGGTGTTCAGTCATAGGTTGGAGTTGAAGATCTCAGAGGTCTTTTCCAACCTAACTGATTCTGTGATTCTTTGGGTTGAGCATCATCCCTTTGAGATAGGACTCATGAGGGGTGATGTAGAACATACATTTCTGCTGCTTTGGCCTGTGTTCCTTTGTCTGGTTTCTTCTATGTATATTAGTATAAATCTGATTTCCTTTCTGGAAACACTGAATGTGGTGCCAAGCCTTGTGATGGTTTTGGACTGATTAATACGTACCTGATCAGCTGGCTTGCACAAGTCACATCTTGGAAAGAAGCTTCTCTTCAGAGGCAAAGTGGTTTGTGACTGCATTCACCCACTGCTACCCTGAGATAGTACTGGTCAGTTGAGAACATCCTTATGTCTTAAAACGTGCCCAAGTCTAATGGCTCAGACTAGAGTAAATCTGAAGCTGCTTTTAAAGTAGGTGCTATTGATGGAAGATGAGAGTATATAATGGGAATACAAAATTTTACATTTCCTTGGGTTCAGTGCTTTCACTCCCAGTGAGACAGCCCCAACAAATAGACCCATCATGTCAAGAAAACCAAACTTGCTCCAGTATAACATATATTTCATCCTCTTCTAATCTGTCTGTTCTATTCTGTAGGCTGCAACTGATTCAAAACCAGGTATAAGAATAAAGAGGATCTCTGTTCTATTTTACTTGCAGTTGTCAAATGCAGCATCTAAGAAAAGTGGCTAGAGTGAACGGTTTTGAATTGATATATATTTCTCTCCCTTTCTAAGGTCGAAGGACAACCTGACATAAAATTTGAATGGGGCTTGTCTTCCCTAATTCTCTTTTGGGAAGAAAACTTCTATCCTTTGAATCAACTGAGCTGCTTTATTTTGATGTTTGCTCTCTGGTGCATTGTCACAAGATCTAATATTTGAAATTTCTCCATGGTACTCTACTCATAACAAAATTTTGCCAGAAGTGCTGATCCAGATTAGCAAGAACATGACACATTCGTGAAGTATCAGACATGATAAAAATTAGTTTTAACACATAGGATCAGAGCCATTAAGATTCCAAACTAATTAGAGACTGAATTAGCCTTGAATTACAACCGATTTTCATATCTTTTTTGAGATGGAAAGACAAAGTAGTAACAAGCAAAGAGATGGAGCTTTTAAAAGTTCAGATTTCTCCAAGTAGGAAAATGGCTGGAATAAGATGAAGTTGCCTTTGTCTCGTTTCTCTTTGAAAATACATCATATAATCATTGGTCTTGAAACTTAGCTTTAATTTCTTCTGTGTGTTACAGGAATGAAAAATGCTGTTAAATTACCATTGTTGATGAGCAGAAGATAGCACTTATTTGTCTAAATTTTTTCACTGAGCTTTCTGACACTGCACAATAATGCTGTTGTCCTCGAGCCACTGTGTGCCACTGTACACTATGTTTACAAAAAAAAAGTGCGTACATACTGTATTTTTAGATGTCTTGAGGCATGCATTCAGGGTGTTTCAGTTACAGGCTTCAGAATTGGGCAAACGTTTATTAGCTATACCTTTAATAAGATTTACTGTGATACTAAATGAGTAAAGCTTATCCTAAAACTGCTTAGAATAATTTAGTTGGTTGATTGGATTTGTTTCTTGTGGAAGAAACTTCTCACAGATTGCAATCTGTGTTGGGCAGGAAGAGTAAAGTGAGTATTGTCTTAGAGCCATTTGCTTTGAGGTAAATCCTCAATATTGCATCTTCGGGGGGAGTGTGTTCTTCCTTTCCAAAGTATTTGTGTGTTAAATCAGTAGGGGCAATTGGTGAATGTTGATGGTAGCCTCTTTTCAGAGGCTACCAGTTTTGTACTCTAAAAACTGGAAATGTAGAAAGAACCAGAGTATATTCAGGTCTGTTTTGTGTGACTGTTAATTCAGCCAGTTTTGAGTTAAATTTTAGAGCTCAAGTTCAGTCAAGCACATGGCAATTTTGTCCTTACTCAGAAAAGTGCTTACATTGACCATATGCTTAAATATCATCAGCTGCTGAATTAAACTCTGAAAACCTTCAGGTGTTCTGCTGGCTTGCTTTTATCACAGCCTCTGTGCCTCCTTATAGGAAGCTGGTATGGGAATATCTTTGGTGCCATAGGAATTTTAGGAGTAGAGCAGGAATTTGGAAGTATATCATGCTGTCTCAATTTGGGCTTGAGGGAAACTGGTGAGCTTGGTCTGTGGCTCTTCATGCATTGCCGTAACTGTGGGTGAAAATATCAGAGCACTGTACAATTTAATACTGAGGTTTTAAGAGCCCCTATAAAAATCTGTTCTTTCTTTCTAAAGGTATCGCTTGCTATAATTTTTCTCAAATATTTGCCCAGCTGTTTTTTTGGAAGATCCGGAGTTTTATATTGTAACTGGAAGTTCTTTCCAAATTTGTTGCATTTTTAAAAACATCCAATGCATTTTACATTGCAAACTCTTTGTTTTCCTCTGCTCCATGCAAGTTCTAAATTAGTAATAACTTATTATTTATATTTTTAACTTGACACAGTTTTACCTTAAAGCTTAAGAGAAAATAAAGAATGCTAAAATATAAATTTTGTTAGCTTAGCCAAATACAAGATTAAGGTACAGAAAGCTAAGTGCAAACAGCTGCTGACTATGACAAGAGCTACTTGGTGTATGTTGTTGTATTGATATTACAGTCAGAAAATATGTTGATGAATATCTTGAGTAAGATTAATTTATATAACTTGTTGTAACTTGGAAGAGGGCTTGAGATTGATGTCAAATAAATATTGATGGTTTGTAACTGAGTTTGTTGTACAGATAAATGCCATCTGACTATTATTGTCAAGCTTGTTTTAACCTTCAGAGATAAGTTTTTTTGAGAGAAGCATACTGCAAAAGCTCTCTGGCAAAAAGTCAAGAACTGAAATCTGGTGGTCTACTTGCGAATGCTACTTGTAGTGAAAAAGATGGACAGTACGAGGTGGGAGGTTTTTATTTGTTTGAATTGGGTGGTTTGTTGTTGTAGCTGTTTTTAATTTAATATATATGATTATTTAGTTGTTCCACCCAGCAAAGCATTTCAGAATGAAATGAGTGCTTAATTCTTCAGCTGCTCATGTGAGGGAAACTGTAGGCGGGACAATAAGGCGTGCGCTTCCTTCTGTCCCTGACTGCTGGGCCGGCTTGCAAGTTGTCGTGGTTTAGTCTCTGCTTATCTTCCGTGCCTCTCTCAAAAGGTTGAAATCTCTTCAAGAAAAACATGGTTGCTTGATAGGTTATGGAATACTGTAAATCAGGGCCTTTGGAAAATGAACATGTAACCTGCTTTCATTCAATGGTAACCCCCCTTTTTCAGAAAGCATTTCTAGATTTGACCATTAGATTAACATTTAAGTGTCTGTGTACTCAACTATGTCACCAGAGTTTCCTTATGTGGAAAATAAAGCTCATTTGCATCACCAGGTACTAAACTGTTTTAATAAAAGCATTACTCAGGAACATAAAGCTTTTATAATTTAAAAGCAAAATGCTTTAGGCTAACAGTGAGGACATACTAGAATTGGGAAAGCGTGATAAAGGTTCCAAGTACTTATTTATTATTAGGTTTACATTTTCAAAATTATAAATTCTGAAATCAGTGTTTCAGGTTGCTAGTCCAGTTACCTTTTGACTTTGTTCGTTTTTTGGATGTGTGGCTATGGAGAAGCTGAGCTTTTTTTTTTTTTTTTTAGCATTCTTGCAGTAAGACACTGATAGTGTTAGGACCTTGGTTTTTCTTTGTCATATGTGAGGATCTTAGATTAAAAAGACTAAAAAACTGATCGACATGTTAATTTTTTAAAGTTTTCTTTTAGTGAAAGGAAAGGACCTAGGAGTTGCAAGAAAGAATCCATTTCCTTTATTTTAACAGACCTAATGTTTGCAGAACCTGGTTAGGAGCTCTTGATTACTATAATTACATACAATAACAAAACTAAAGTCCTTTGGAGAAACCCAAGGCAATTTCCAGTGGTGTTTGTGGATGGATTAATTATTTTAATACATTTGGAGTAATGCCTTCTAGCTCTTTTTTTCCCTCCCTTCAGCATTACTGTAAACAGAAAACTTTCCTTGCAAAGGACTTAATTGGTTGTAATTTGTTGGCTAGATAGAAGCTGTCAGGAAATGGACAACACAGCTCTGTTGGATACAAGTTCTGTGTGGTTTTGATTTATTTAGGCATTTTGGGCTTTCTCTCAGGGTGTTGCTGAAGTTTCAACTTCTGAAAATTTGATCAAGGACCATCTTGTGTCTGACTTCAAAATAATATTAGTAATAAAAAGAGTGGAGCGAGACCACTGCTCCTTGGGGATTGAAAACAGTTTTAGTGATGTGATCCTTCAGAGAGCTCCTGTGCTTCCTCTCCAAACAGCTGGAGTTGCAGGGACGAGAGGTAGTGTATGGGGCCTCAAAACTGATGGATTAATGAACAGCTGTTAGCATTTGGGGGGCTGGGAGCTGGCATAAATTAAAAATGCTGTTCACTTTTTATTGCTAGGTTATTACTTGTAGACATTTCCATTGCAAGTTCCCCTTTTTCTTGTTTCTCCATTGCAGAACAAAAACTTAAATTGCTGGTAACTCATTTACTTGATACAGTGATTTAACAGGCTGACATTGGTCTTGTTAGAATATGACTGAAAATACTTTTATTTTTTCATTCTTTTTATTTCAGCCATTGGAGCCAACATACTGGGATATGCATACACTCAGGGTCTCTGCATTCATAATATGATGACACCTGTTACATCTTACTAAATCAGTACATTACTGTGCTTTTCACCACTGTTTGGGTTCTTTGGCCTGTAGTCTTTGTACCTTCGATTTTGTGCTTGAAATCTTTAAGAAATGGCCAAATACAAAGCTAAAGCAGGAAAAAATAACAGCTGTGTGATAATAAAAATGCACTGATTGCAGTAGGAGGGAGGATGCCAGCTTGCACCAGTGTATCTTGTCAGCAATTTGAAAACTCTCCTAAATAAGGTTGTTTTAAGGTGAAAGTAACATGTTCTGCTAGAACTGGAGGCTGAGAACCTGTGGGAGTTTAAAAAAGTTAAAGCCTAGGTATCAGCAATATCTGTCTTGTCTGTGTTAATGTAGAAACAAAACTTTAGACTTCATTAACCATAGAATTAGTGTATCGCCATAAAGCAGATTGGCAATGTCATGTCAGGTTTTGGAAGAAAAAACTGTCTGAGTTTAGTAGTTTCCAGTTTAACCTCCTATCCATTTTAGTTATCTGCAAGTGTACTTGTTTGAACCCCCCAAGCAAAACTATATCCACGTTTGCCAGAATGTTCTTGTGCCATTCAGGCAAGTACATACAAGTTCCTACAACTCTCCTTTTCTGACAGAGTTTTGGTTGAAGTTCAGGTAATTGCACAGTAAACTCAAAAGGAAACTTGAATGTGTGAACCCATTTGTACTTTCAAATAAAAAGAAAAGCTGGTGTAACCCAAATTTGGCACAGCTCCAGTCATTACCTATTGCTCATCAGCTCTAACCTGTGTGTAGCAGCTCCTTTCCTGTCTTCTCATGAGGTTAAACTTGGTTCATGAGGGAAATGTATTGGCATTTGAGATCAGAAGGTTTCTAGAGACTTCTTTGGCAGAGCTGCTGGCATGACAAGGCTTGCGGTCTGTGTCTAGAGGGCAGCCAGTTTAAATGTGGGTACAGGGATTGAAACTGCTTTGTTTGCATTCTTTTTCCATCATTGCTGATCTAGAAGTTATTTTATTTGGTGATTTGGGAAGATAAAAGCTGATGGGAGAATGAGCTCTGCACAGACAAGGGTCATGAAAGTGCTGAGGACGTGTATGGATGGCTTTGACAAAAGGGCCAAAGTGTAGAGAAGCCACTGTTTTGAGACAGCAGCAGTTGCACTTGTGGAAGCAAACACAGCCTTCCCAGCACTTGTGAGCAGTGAATAAAGCTAAAGAGCTGGAGAGTGGGGCTGCCTTCCGAGAAATGATTGGCAGGGCTGGAAGATAACTCATTACAGAATCAGCAGAAGACTGGGAAACATTCATTTATGCCAATTCAAATTGCTCTGGTCTCTAGAGACTTGGCAGTGTGATTCACTACTATGAAATATTCAGGTTTTAATCATCATTGCCTTGTGCAAAAACTGTAACTTGGTCATTTCTAAAATGTTGAGCTTTTATTCTCCATAAACAACTGTGAACTTATATAGGAAATGCATGTAAATATGTACAAAGTTAGCTATATATTAAACTTCTAAAAACATGAATGGATCTGTAATATATACACATTTATATTTACTTGTCTGCAATCTTAAAAGGGCTGGGGAAGAAATGATTTGTCTGCTGAGAACAATTTGTGTATGTTTTGGTGATCGAAGAGTAGGGCACAGAACTGGCCATGGGGTGTGCTGGCAGCTTAGCAGTGGCTTGGCACAGAGCATTTAACGTGTGGTCATATATTTTTCACTGTAACTTAAATACATGTCTGAATTGTTCTTAAAGCTTTACAGAAAATAGAAAAATCCAGGTTTTGTCAGGGTGTCAAACTGCTGAGTCTGAAGGTGAATTTCTGGGAAAGCTGGTATTTTTGTTTCACGTTTGCCCAGCTGTTCCTCATTGCCAGGCTTACTGCTGCAGAACAGTCAACAGCTACAAGTCACTCTTCAGCTGTTTTCTAGGAATCCCAAACCCTAGTACTTTTCCTTCTGATTCCGGCTACTCTTACAGCTTGAAGTCATTATGCTTCCTGTTATCCAAGCAAGCTGTCCCCTGATAAACACAGACAAACCATTCTGTTCTACCAGATCGTTGCATTGTCCAATTTCTGCCCTCTGTCCAAGTGTGTGGCACTCCTGGAAACAATGTGTTCCCAACTCCCTCCCTCCACCTCATCAACATGACTTTCCTGCCAATTTCTTCTCTTTGAATGCAGGTTTGGTCATTTTCAGACAGCTATGCCAAGGATTACTGAGTAATTGCAGTGGGATTTGGAGTGACCGTATGATGGAGGGGAAAACAGATTTGTGTACTTTCTGCTTTTTAAAGACAGATGAGCAAGAGCTCGCAGGTTTGTTAAAACACAACTCAAATACTGGGCCTTAACAGCTGCCAAAGGCCCTCTGGTCTGCTTGATGATCTGAAGGCTTCTGTTTTAGTATGATATCAGAGGAAATAGAAGTGCATGAAATGTGGGCTTTAACTGAACAGAAGGGGCATTTGAAAACCTGGCCTAAATCCCTTTTGTGAGGGTTTTTTGTTTGGGTGGTTCTTGCTTTGGTTTGTTTTCCTAAGGACCCCAAAGGTGCTGGGTTTTTTTGTAAGTTCTTGTTAGAGTTTTGACACTCAACTTTCCCCATGCATACTGTCATAGCTATGTAATTCATATATCTTAATAATTCCTCCTGAAATATAAGACTAATAGGAAAAAGCAAAATTCCTGATGTTAATAATGCAGAAATTGTGTGTATGAAAATGGCCTGTGTTTTGCTCTAAAATGTATTACTCTTATTCCCTGGTCTCCTGTGCTCATTTTGAAGTCTTTTCTGCACAGCTGAAGTGCAAAGTAATAAATAGATTATATTAGACCCAAGTTGTATATATGTATTTTTCTTCTCAGAATTTCATTGAAAAGGTGAGTTTTTCTGTTTTGGCATTTGGAAAGAAGCATAGGGTATATTTTAAACCCCAGGTAGAATTCATTTTTCAAAATTGCAGTGGCTGAGGTGTCTATGTTGGACCATAAGGCCTCAGAGCCCTGCTTGCTGCAGCAGGAAGGATTCAGATTCTGTCTGATTTTTCTTACAAGGCTTTAGCTTGCTGATTAGTATTGATTGCTGAAGGAATTGGCCACTTGACTAGATGCTGAATCAAATAATCCCCTCAGTTCTTGCTTTGCAAATCCATTGTCGTGAAACAAGTTGCTGAGAAGCTTTGCATACATGCCACAGTGTGATGGGAAATTCTCTCACAGTCTGACTGGTAAAAATTGCACCTTTTCTCTACTTCTTATCATCCTATTGACAGGTGATATTTGTTCATAAATTTTAGGGTAACAGTTTGTAGTTACATCTAATAGAATAACAAAAAGAAAAGCCAGAAGTAGCCGATACATCTAAGTGATTTAGACACAGTGAGACTGAGCCTTCTAAATCACAGAGGTAGTGTTGAAAAATTTCCCCATCTCTTCCTATCTAAACTTTCTCTACTTAGACTCAGCTCTTGACACACAGCATAAACTGAGGATCTTTAGCTTTTAAATTTTGTGTTCTAAACTGGTCTCCAAGATGTTGGTGACAAACCCATCAACTGTCCCTGTCCTACCAGCTCAAGACCTTTTGGTCTGCATGACGAGTACATGGGGATGCTGCTGGGGAAGTGGGTGGTACCATGAAAAAAACCCAGGGATTTTATGTGCAGGGCTCAGGGAAACGCAATGGTTCTGGTCCGTGTTAATTGAAATTCTTACAATATAAACTGCAGCTGATATTTCTAAGACATTGCTGGTGATGTGTGAAAATAAGGATTGACCAAATGGGAGATGCATAATCAGTCATGTACACCTTGTTTTTGCTGACTGGCTTCTACAAAGCCCAGGGAAGTCAAGTGATTCCTACCATGGTGCTGTTTGCAGACTTGGAGCCTCTAGCTGAAAGACAGCTGGTTACCTGTTGGTCATTTTGGGGTCTGGCTGCTCTGTCAGTTACCTATTTCCTCAGTCCTGAATGTCCTCTCTTGACTGCTGCATTTTTGTTATTGTTCACAGAAGAAGTTCAGCTGAAGCCTTCTTACAGGAATTCTGGTTCTGCATTTCACATTAGCTATAACTGCAGTTATTATGAAAATATTTGCTTTAGTTGATAACTTCAGATAACCAGTTAGTAAATACTTCTTGCTCAACTTCTATTCTGTTTGAAAGTATTTCAGATTATTTTATGAGGGGAGGAAATAATTCACATGGGAAATATGAGCTATGGAAAAGCCTCTGATCTTGGAGCACGAGGAATATATAGTATTAAGTCTTGAATTGTATCATACTGTATTAGGCATCCATATACTGCAGCTATACTTTTGTTTTAAGAACATCAGAATTGTCAGTAATAAGAGTTTCATTCAGGAGATTATCCTTGTAAAGGGTCCTTTGGAGACAGTTGTTTTGCCCCTCTGCTTTGGTTGCTGATTAAATTCTTGAGGCTGAATTTCTTGTAATGAGAAATTAGCTTTTGGATGAAATTTCAGAGGAAAAGTATTGGCTAAGAGCTATTTGTGACCATCTGAACTTTGGGACAAGGAAATGTGCTAGAGGTAGAAAACACAGCTTGTAATATACGCACACCCAGATCATGGTTCACTGATTTGGTTTTTTCCCTCCTCTGGGAGACTAATACTCAGTCTCATCCATTGACCACTGATAGCAGAAGTCTGTGACAAAGGAAAGAAACATCAGAATTTGTGAACAGAGTGAGAGAATTCATTTTATTAAGATGCAAAGAAAATATCAGAAGTAGTTTAAATGTAGGTTGTTATTACAAAATAATATGAAGCATTAGTGTAATAAATACCTGAAAACATGTGCTGTGTACATAATAATACTGATGTTCTTAGCACTGTCTTTGAACAGGAGACATGAAAAAATTTCAACTAACAGTGGAATGTCTTCCATATGTGAGGTCTCTGAACCCTTGGAGTCATTAGCAAATCTTCTGAAAATTATTGAAATTACTTTCCTAACAACGGTGGCAAATTTATACCCACTACTAATGCTGTGTTTCCTTCCTCACGCACACTACGTGCTGGTTCAGGGAGGAGTAGATGACCAAGCACCTGGAGCAGAACTGGTTGTCTTTTGATGATTTTGCAAGACCAGAGCTAATGCATTTGGTGTAAAGAGCTCTTCTGTCCTGCACATGCAATGCATTGAAATTGTGGTGCCACTGCACAGGTCTTTACTAGTAGCGATATGGTTGCCAAATGATCTCTGCATATTGATAGTGAATTTTCTCTCTTATGCGTGTAACTTTCCCTGGGGTGGTGTGAAACTAGATCACCAAAATGATTTATGAAATGGAAACCTGTTTGAAGACTCATATTAGTGGTAGTTTGACAGTTGTTTGGCTTTGTTATTTTAAATGACTTTTATCATGGAATCAGTTTATAAAAACAAAGAGGGGCGGGTGGCGAGTATGCAGAGAGACTGCTGTATCAAACCCAACTATCCAATACAGAAAGGCCCTGTCTCTAAAACTATCAGAAGTCAAATAGTTAAGCCTTGAGCGTGGATCTGTGATGGTTCAGTTAAGCACGCAATTCTGTACTAAAGATGCGTCTCTTCTTTGATGATGTATTCCTTCCAAACAGTAAGGAGATTTAGTAAGGCTTTAACTATTTGTTCAGAGTTGCTTCTCATTAGACTTAGCTGCAGTTGTCATGAGACTTCTTTTTGGGGATTTGAGTTTGTTTTGCAGCCTTTGCTTATGTTGTCGCATACATTGGTTGGGAAGGGGAAATGCTAGGGAATTGTGTGCTCCCACCGCATTTCTTAGCTAGAGATCCAGATTGCGGCTTCAAAATAAAAATTCCAGATACTTCACTGAAAGGTTAATGTGCTTTACAGGCCAGACAAAATTTAATAACACTTTTAGCTGCTTGAAATGAACATTCTCAGTGGGGTGTAGGGAGGAGATGGGAACTTGAGTGGTCTGAAAAAAAAAAGAAAAATGATGTACTTAAAAAAAAGAAAAGGTGTGGCCAGAAGGATGCAAGCAATGAATACTTTTGCACACCCACAAACACCCACCTAAACCAGACCCTTTTCCTTGTCTCACCTCAGAGGCTGTGGCAGTGGGGATGGGGTATCAGCCCTGGAATAGCTGGATGCTCAGCCTGTGCTTCCTTCTGCTGCAGCAGTTGTGGAGCTGGCCCAAGCACCTCCTGGCAATGATTTCCATTTTCCTTTTCTTGGCAGGTAGCACAGGGCACACTGCTTATGGCCTGAAGGATAAGTGGGCATCTCTCTGAGCTTGATACTGGTTGCTGGACCAGTGTGAAAGCTGCTAGTGTTTGTGTGCTGCATTAATAATATGGGCTATTACTCTTACAGTTCTGTATTATATTATATTGAAATATATTCTGTATAATATTATATTGAAATGTATTGTGAATTACTTAGTTTGTTGATGTATGATGAAATCAATTTAGTGGTGTAATAGCTTTCGTAATATTACTTTAAATACTTTGCTACCTTCCCTGGGACTCTGTGACGTTTGGGTCTTAATTGACTTTTTCTTTTTAACATGATGTAGATTTGCACTAATGATGGTTGGAAATAAATATTTTTGTACTTTATAGCATAGTTGCCTGTAAACAATTAGGCTAGAAAATGTTTTCCAGTGACTGCAGCTTTTCCTGGCTGCTTTCATATCAACATTTGGCATTATCTAGTTGCTCAACTCAGTGCATTCTTGAATCGTTTTCAGGAAAAAATACTAACCTCCGTAGGACTTAGATTTTGGTTACAGACAATGATTCTTTTTGTCCTTTTTCCTAATCTCTAACATCCATTTTTGTTCTGTGTGGACAGAAATGGTTTTTTGAAGGGATTGAAGCCATCATTGGGAGTGGAACACTTGGATTATGATGAGTTTTTCCTGCTAGTAGTTTCGAAGTGGGCTCTGGGTGTGGGCACACATTTCTCGAGCAGTCCTCAGCATTGTGTTTAGCTTTTGGATGTGTCTGCACTTTGCTCCAGAGCTATTATTACAGCTCATTTAAACAGACACAAGGTAGTTTAAAACAAATTAATTTGGGTTCCAGTAGCAGGGCTGCTGCAGGGCTAAGGTTTCACTGTCTGAATACCTAGCCAGAGCTGGGGTTTGTATGTTTTGCATTGATATTTTGATGGCTATGGCTCACCTACAGTTGCTGCTGTAGAGGTACATCAGGTCGGTCCTTGCATGCTGCAGTCATACCTGACTTGTCGCCATGGATTGTATTCTCTCTTTGTTGCATTTTAAAGTAGTGAATTTCAATAAATTGCCAAGGATGAAAGTTAAGAGAGCAGCTCTTGTAAGACAGGTTTTCAGTCCTTGCATAAAATGGACAAAAAATGGGATGTTACTTCTCTTCACTGGTAGCCAGCCTATTGCAGCCAGGCAAGGTGCCACCAACTGGCATCTGTCTCCAGATTCCCCATCCTGACGTGAGTCATTCAGACCTGCTGAAAGCGTTAGGTCTAGTTATAACTTGCCCCAGTAAAGGTTCATAATAGCTTCAAGAGACTATCCCAGTCTCCGTCATTTTTCTGAGCTCAGACTGTCAATGTGACAAGGTGGGGTTTTCTGCACATTACTGGTTTTACTGGCTCATGAGCTGGTGAGCAGCTTGGGGTGAAATCTTTATCTCGCTCAAGTTGCTGGATGCTTCACTGTTCACCTCAATGCTCCTTGTTCTCTCCCTATGCCATTAAATTAACATGTATTTCAAATAGGGATCAAATTTGTAAACACTGCCGGGCAGCTGTAACTGCTGCCAGTTGTTGGAGGTGATTGATGACGTTGTTACGGGCCCTTGCAGGAGAAGTGGATGGGCTTTGGTGCCTCAAATTGCTGTTCTCTCATATTGCTACCTGTTTACTGCAAAAGACAGAAGCCTCCTTTCAACCATTCTGCTTCATGTTTTAGCCTCTCTCCTGCTGCCAAGAATATTTTTACTCTGCATCAACACAAAATGAATTCATGCCTTCAGGATTTGTACTCTTTGCTCTGTGCTATATGATAGCAACCCAGTGAGATGTGCAAGTGGAAACTGCATTAATGATTGATAAAAGCTGAGAGCTGTTTAAATTTTTTTCCTGTTTAATGACTATCAATAATTTAATGCATTTACTGTATGTTTTTAAGAAATAACACCCTTAGAACACCCAAGAAATAACAGGCTTGGGTTTAATAGGCTAAATGTTTCAAACTTCAAAAAATACTTATTTCCAACATGAAGTGTATCTTCTTTTTAATTAAGAACAAGATAGAAAAATATGAAATCAGGCTTGTAAGATAGAGGTAGTTGCTGCAAAAAAAATGCTTCTGCATGCCCCCTGCCCACTCCCCTTATCCTTGGGGCTGTTGTGAAGGCAGCACAGAGCCCACTGCCAGCAGGACACAGGCCACCTGGTAGCAGGGTGCAGCAGTGGTTGCCACCCCAGCAGGGAGCCCCAGCAGGATGCTGCTTTCCCAGACCTGGCCATGCACCTGACTTTCCTGTCCCTTATGTCTCAGGTCCTGGGCACCACTCCATCAGTTATTTTAGCTTTATCAGCATCCTGTCACCTAAATCGCTCGGGGAAAGTTGAGGGGTGAGGCTTTTAGAGAAAGATACTGCTTCCTTGTAGATATAGTTTAAAAGGGAGAAATAAATGTTTGACAAAATGATTCCCACTGTGTTTTTTGGAAGGGATCAAATTTTTCAAGTGATGAACATCTCTCGTTGTGCTTCAGTGCACTGGGTTTGGTCCTCAAGGCTTTGCGTACAAAATATGGGGTATAAATCTTACTTGTGCCAGGTGTGTATCTTTTTAGGTGATTAAGAGCAAGTTAAATATTTTTTTCATTCTTGATGAGGTCACTGCAGTTAGACTGATAGGTAAATGTCATACAGAGGTTGGTGTGCTTTCATAAGCAGGTTTTCTAAATGCATCCATGTAAACAGTGCTTTTGGAAGCTCAGATTTTTCACACGGACAGATGTCATTTTGGGAACAGCTTTTTTCAGGATCCAAGGAAAGCAGGTAGGAAAATACAGATAGCTGTAACATTAAAGCTGTAGGAAACTATTGTGTGAACACCTCTAGATAAAGATATAGAAATACAATAATACCTTTTTACACTTGGCATTTGAATTAAAGGTTGTTCAGATTAATGAAAATGACACTGCTTGTTTAGAAAATATATTTCATGTGAGTAAAATGTAGTCTTTTATTTAGACATCTATTGGTGGTGGATCCCATGAGTTCACTAAGGCAAATGAAAGGAAAATTTATTTAGGAGATCTGTGTTTTCATTGACTCTTGCCATGTTTTTATGCTTTGTCTGTACTTCTACAACAATATTTTGGTTACATTTTCTTGGCTTTTTGTAATAGATACTTGCGAAGAGCTTAGAGAAGAGCTTCCTGTGTTTGTGCAGATACAGTTCTGGGAAAATAGTATTTATGTTTGAAGAAGCTTATTCCTTCACAAATGTCTCCAGTACAGGTGTTTGTGGTGGAAGGTTTACTCTGATGTGTGTGTGGGACACGTGCTCACGCACAGATGCATGAATAGTGGGGATATGCTTTTAAATCATACTAAAATAAATGAGAATTTGCTCATTTCTAGCTTGTTCTCTTTATGTTGCTGTAGGTAAACATTAGATTGTGTTTTCATTAAATGTTACATGAAATTAAGATGTTACATTAAATGAAATTTACAAGTTCTATTTCATACTGATTCTGTGCCAGCTGTAGACAATAGAAAATAGCTTGGTGATGCAGAAGCAGGAGTGGTTCCTGGCTTCAAAAACCAAGGCTGATAGTTTTTGTTCAGTTTCATCATGCTATTTAAGAGTAGGTATTTTAATTTTCTTTTTTCTTAGCTTGCTTGTTTGTTTTTTGCAATGAGAAATGGAGACTGCTACTTCCCTCAATAGATATTAAGGAAATAGTCATTTTATTACCTCTCCTAGATCAAAAGGTTGAAAATCAACAGGGAAAAAAAAAAAGAAAATAACTTTCTACTGTGATATAAACTTGATCTATATCTATTAGTGCACTCTGAATGTACATATAATTCACCTGAAGAAAAGTAGCTGTTAGTTAAATGTAGATTGAAAAACCTTGAGAACACTTTTTGGTTTTCTCTGTAAATTTTATGAGGTGGTGATGATGATCCTTGTTTTAAACGCTGAGTTGCTTCATGTTGTGGACAAAGTTTGGGGAGGGTTCTGTTGCATACAGTGGTGCTCTGATCTAATTCCTCAGTGTAATGAAATTAATAGCCATCATAGAGTTAGAAAATGCAATAAACCAGAAAATCACCCAAGTTGGTTGTGTATAATGGGGGAACAGGAGTTCCTCTGAGAGCTGACGGGTGCTCCATGTAGGGGTCAGACATGATAAGGTCAGCAAGCCTGTCATGCAGTGCAAACGGGAAGTGAGGGGCATTACTGCCCCAAAATTTTATTTTCCGAATGTAAAAAGTCTCTGGATCACTTAAGAACTAGATTCTGGCAAATGTCCTGCAGGATCTTTGCATTTTTCTGTAGGAAGTGGCCTACCTTTGGGTAGTGTCCAGAAAAACCACTACCTTTGTTTTACAGCAGGAAGAATAAATCTGGCATTGTTGTTCAGAAAAGATTAGTCAGAATCACATTCCAGTATCCCTACTCCGTGTTTAAATCTCCAGTTCAGGCACTGTCCAGAATGGGCATCGTGTGAGATTTAATGCGAATCCAGACCTAGCTGGAGTAACTGAGGATTATTTTTATTAAGCTTGATGTAGGAAAGCAACTCTGCTGAATTCATTGCAGAAGTTGACTCACACACCATCTTGAGAGTGTTTGACTCAACATATGCCTAGTCATTTATCTAATGTTGATGTCAACGATTTGTTGGGTTTTGATACAGTGTTTCCCAGTTTTCTGTTTGTTTCCTTCCTGTAGTGGTTGTATACCCAAAACATTTTGACATTTTTTTCATACGAATTATCTCTGTCCCTGCCAGAAATTTAGTCAAGTCTTTTGGTACCGTAAGTCATTTTGTGAGGTTTCTTCACTTAGAATTTGACTTATGGATAATGCACTATTTCACTTCATTTTATTTTTTTTCTTGCCTGAGGATTTGAGAACGGAACAATCTCACCTTCTTTGGAACAAGTGATGTTGAATCAAACCTATGTCTCTAAATGGTACTTATTATGGATTTCCGTCTCCCTGAAAATGTTGTTAAAAAACTTCATTTTTTTGCACTCAGACTTCTTTTTTCCTACCTCTTGATTTTATGTTTGATTTAAAAGCATGCTTTCTTCAAATCTTCCATGTCTGCTTTAAATGATTTCTCCTACTAGGTAAGAGGATGGAAGTGCAAAAATTTTAAGCACTTTAAATGTAACCAGTATTTCAATTCTTAACAGACTTTACCGGAGATCTGTGAGGGGGGTTTCTTAGCAGGGAGAAAAATGCTATCAAGAGCATTCTTTTGATTTGATAATGAAAAAGAAAAGCAAATGATTCATTCGATTTAGGGATACAAAGTTAGTGTATGTTTGAGGAGATGATACAATTAATTTTTTTCTTGCATTTTGCAACCTGATCTGTGCTGAGCTGCTCAGTAAGTATTGATTTGCACGTAGCCTCGGGATGTACACGTGTCAGGAGCAATTCACTATGGGTCATTTCTTCTCCCGTCCCCACAGTGAGGGCTGTAGCATTGTTTCCCTTTAAAAAAAAAAACCCACAAAACTATTTGAGTTCTCCAGGTTTCAGCTTAAGTTGCTTTGCATCAATTAGTACAAGATGGTGAAAGCTGACAGAAAGCAGAAATACAACTGAGGGGTGTAAGACATTGAGAAAGTGAAATTAAACACTGTGGGAAGGTTTGCCTTTAGGCAGAAGGCTGAGGAGGCAGGTTTTGGAGTAGTTACATTTTTGTGTCAGGATCCATTCTTTCACATTGTCAGATTATTGCTGTGCCTATTTATGGGTGCACATAACAAGGCAGAAGAGGTTTTGAATCACTGAGCTTGTTCTTTCTCTCCTTAGTGCACATTTTCTGTGTGTTGTCTTCTGTGATCTTTATTTAGTTTTTCATTGTTTATTTACACTGCCACTGTTACTTCATGAATTCTTTAAATCATTGCCTATCTAGAGGGGAATCTGGACAGAATTACTCTTGCAGCTTTAAGTCTTGCTGACAGGAGGAGAGAAAAAGAGAGCTTTTGTCCCCTAGAGAAATGCAGGAACTGTGGCCATTTAGAATTGGACAGACGTGGTGGCTTTTAGGGAGATGCTGTGATAGAAATGCTGCCTTTTATGTTTCCTATCTGTTGGGGCCCCTTATTTAAAATCTCTTCTGGGAGACTAGGATCTGTATGCTGTTAGCAGATGGGTTAATTGTTGTTTTGAGGTATGGCAGAAATGTGTGTGGAAATGTAACGTAGCATAGACTTTTTTTCTTATTCTGAGAACCTGTGTTCAGATTTTCCATGGGACAGAAAAGGGCAGAGTTTTTCTGTATGAATATAAGCCAACAAAGTGTGATGGAGAATAGACTGGATGTGTTTCCCTTTGCTCATTCCCCATGGAAAACCTTGATTGCCATTTCCTCAAAGATGTTAATGTCTTGCATGCACCCTTTAAAATAATTTTCCACCTGATTTTCCTGCCTTTCATCAGAGGCAGGTACTGGAGGTAGGGAGGGGCCCATTAAATCTGTGTGTCTGTAAGTTTCTTTAAAGTCATGTTAGGAGTAGGGCAGAGAGAGAGAGATAGTCTGAAGTGATGAATTGTGGGTTTAAGGGAGTGAAGCTCAATTTCTAAGTGGTATCTTTAGTCAAAAGATTTTTTTAGATCCCTTTCCCTTCATTAAAAAACCTCACACAAATACTTTTGCTTGCTGTTACTGAAAGATTTGATATAGCTGGAATAGATTGTCTTAAGAAAAAGAGAAGTATTAAAAAGAAACAGAACTTACGATTAGTTGCAAATACCTCATAATTGTAGGTATGATCCTCTCAGAGAAGAGTACATAAGCACTTGAATGTTGGTATATACCTGTATGTTCAGTATGCATGTTGGAATTTGCCTTTTGCAACTATTTTGATAGTAAATGTGGCTCATTTGAATTTTTACAGAAGTGGGTGTGAGCTTGGCTGAAACATGCTTACTTAATAGAATAAATGCTAGAGAATGTTTTTGAATTGTACCTTAACCCATTCTAGTATGGGACTTTATCCCATTCTGATAGGAATCTCTCTTTGCTTTTCATAGTAGTGGTTGACTTGACATTCATATTCCCTATTTTGATAGGGTGACAATGGAGAAAATACAGGATACCCTAAGTTGGTATTTTGGAACTGCAGAAGTAGCGGCACAGTAGCTCTGCCAAGCAAGAGTTGTAATCAGTAGCCTCTTCGAAAATCATGAAAGCTAATGCTTATTTCCTTTTTTCTTCCTTTTATTTTTTTCTCCCCTCAGATACTGTTCTGCTGAGGAAGAAAACATCACCCTCCTCCCTTTTTTTTATTTTATTTTATTTTATTTTATTTTATTTTTCCCCACCCCTCCTTTCTTCTTCTTGCCGGATTCAGAAGCTCCAGGAATGTGCTAATTGGCGGCGGCCTCTTCAGAAAGGTAAGGGGTAGTTGTTATCTGCTTTTCAAGGTGTCTTGCTTGCTCTGCTCCTTCTGGAAGGGCAGATGATGGCAGAAGTTTGTCTACATGGAGTTTAGCCAAGCTTCTGGTTCATGTGGATTGCCCTTCTGATACTGGAGTGCAAACAAAAGCTTTGTGCACTTCTTGCTCTACTGCTAAGTGTAGGATACTGTCCCTTGTGAAAACCTAGAAGATGAGATATATTTTAAATGCTTGCAGAGGAAAAAATGTAAAACTGTTGCATTGCAGACTGATTAACTAAATCTTTGCCTGAATATCAGCTTAGCTGGAAAGGCAGTGAGTTAGGTATGGCGAAGACAAGTTGAAGAATCGTATCTCAAAATTCTTCTTTTATTATTATCATACATGTACATCTGATTGGGCAAATATAGATTGGTTTGGTTGTTAAGCTGTTTCGGTTAGTTTTTTAAACCTGATATCTTCTCTGAGGTCTGTCATGGTTTTCTGGCTGGTTGTATCACTGACAGATCAGACAGGAACTATCTGGAACCTCAACTCTAGTTCTGAATGGTGTGCTTTTGTGAAGACTTGGAAACACATGGCAAGTCTTTAACTCTATGGACTTTTCCCAGTTTCGGAAAAAAGTGCAAAATGTGATGTCTGAGAGGAATTTAATTTTGTAGTTATCTGGTGATGGGATCCAAACGTAATCCATGTCAGTCTTTTCACTGCAAGACATTCAGTTGATGTGTCAGGGATATATAAAGTCCAAAAAATTAGTGCTGATTCATAGAGCATTCTGAGCTGCATGAGTAGACTCAAGTTTGTAGCTAGACAAATTGCATATGTATTTTAATATTAAAGATTTGTATTTGCTTAGGAGCTGCAGTGCTTTGAGATGTCATTTCCTCTTCCATCTTTGTGATAGATGTTAATGCTTGTTGTAGTGGAGGCAATATCTTCTGTCTAGACCTCGGCCGTTCTGGTTCAGAGTTGAGAACTTAACTTAATCCAGCAATGAGAAGGGCTTTATGCTAACTTGCTAGGTTCTGAACTGGAGAGGCCGGTGCATAAAACAAGTTTCCCTGCCGGATTGCTCAGTGGTGCTAACGTTTGTGAAGGGTTTTTAAAGACAGTGCGATGTAATAATGTCTTAAATTGCCCCAGCAAGATTTATCTGAGTTCGTTTGTCAGACCCCTCACACTGGCTAAGTACATGTATCAAGGGTGAGCTCCAGACAGGTAATGTGCCTTGGGATGTTCTTCTTCTCGTTCTCCATCTCATTCTTGCCACTGCAGAGGCAAGCTAAGTCTTTATTGAACAGCCACTACCAGCTGTCTGGCTACCTTCTGCAATAAAGCTAATGATCTAATGGGCAAATGTTTCTTGGGGACCTTCAGCTGAAGCAGAGACAAGGAGAAACATACAGACCAGCTAAAGGGTTCTCAAGGAGTTTGCAATTTCCCCAGGGCTTCTTCTATGTAATTACCTGTCTCTCTCTTTGTCTCCTATCTTTTAATGCAGGAGGAGTGTCAGACTCAAGGCCGCTAATCTTCGTTACTATGGAAAGGCTGGTTACACTCCTCTTTGTGCACTTCAAAAATGGCAATCGCTGGTCCCCAGCTGGTTCCCTGAATCTAACTTAAAAATGGATGATAGCTTTCCTCCTTGGTGCCAGACTAAAGAATGCAGCTGCCTGTGCTGTTGCAGGCAGGCATTGCCTCCACCACTGATGCTGTGGCATGCTGAGAGAAGCCTGCAGGAGCTGCCTTGTGGCTTCTGAACCTGTTTTCTCCCAAACAAGAAAAGGCTCTAAAATTCCTTTGAAACACGAAATTTTGGGGCAGATTGAGAGGTGGGAGGCTTGGCTGAGCTGCATGTGTGGAGGAAAGATTCTATAAAGATTTGTAGCTCCAGATGAGTTTTTGTACTGTTTCTGAATGCCTTCAAACTTTCTGGGTTGGGGGCTGAGGGAAGCACAAGCTTTAGAGCTGTTTTGCAGGATTGTAGGCGTTGCTTCTTGTTATTGTCTCCCTCCCAGCATATGTCATATGCAGTGATGTGCAGTGGAGCCAAGTGCCACTGCTCAGTTCAATAGGGTCAGCTGAGAGGCTGTGCACGGCCCGCTGCTGTTTCTCTCTGGCTGGATAGGTCTGTTTGTCCCTCTTGCACAGCACTGGAAATTTGGAGGGGAATCCCTGCCGGCTGCTCCCCTCCTCCTTTTCCTGCACATGTTTCCTGAGTTGCAACATGTCAGACAGATCGTTCCTCTGAAGCCGTGGCTTGGGAACGGCTCCAGCACAAAGACCTTGTCTCTGTGTGCTCCTTTTCATCCTAGTGAGGAGAGGGAAACTGTCCCATGTTGGACAGGGTCCCTTTCCAGCTGCGGCAGGCTTGCACGCCCAGGAAGTGTATGTTGCTAAGCCCCTTTATGGTACCTTTGTAAAACGTGCTTTAACTGTCTGCAAATGTACGGTGTTTAAGCAGCAGAGTCTGTATTATCAAATTCAGTCATGCAGACTGTAGTCCTCGGGGTGAAAAGCTTTTGGGGGAGAGGCTGGATGTGACAGTGAAATTTGAGAACCAAAGCAAGAGGAAATTCTTGCCCATGTGTTGGACTAGAGCAGGTTCAGTAGAGGTAGAGGATGGGGAACACACGCTCCTTCCCAGTTTGGAAGTGTTGAAGGAGGCATCAGAAAGGAGAGGCAGGGCAGGGACAAGGCAACAAAAGATCAGTAGATGACAGTTTGTGGTGGTTTGTTTATTGCCTTTAATGCTGTACTTTTCTCTGCCCATTCCTCTTAACTAAATTTGGGCAAAGATAATTTTCAATTTTTTTGTTTGTTAAAAGAGCAACCCTACCTCTATTCAGATTTTTTTTCAGAAGTTACGTTTTGTATCAGTGCATCTAGAATGACTATTTTGCACTGATTTTTTTTAAAGAACTTTTATTTCCCTCATCATTTCCCCATTTTCCTTTCTTATTTATATCAACCTGAGCCATCTCCAAAGGAAAGGTGATGCTGGTGCTAGCTAACATTTCAGGTGGGTGGCACTGTATGTTAAACAGCATGTCTGTAATAACTTAGCTGTCAGTCAGAAGTTTGCCCTAATTGTTTGTATTTTTCTTGTCGTGTATAAATCAAGTTCACAGCTCTTCAGCATTTGTAGAACATTTCCATGAGGTGCTTGTTTCAGGTCTTGGATTTTTTTCTCCCTCAAGTCCTTTGAGATCTTTGGGGTTAGGATTTCTCATTCAATAACTGTATTGGGTAAAATGAAGTGCCTGTCAAAGCTATATTGCGCCTTAGGAGAGGATGACAGGTTCTTCCAGAGTTCTCAGTTTGCAAAGCCTTAACCATCTCCCACTTTAAATCAGGACTTTGCCACTGCTTAAGGTCTTTAAGTACCTCATTAACTTAACAATAAGCCTGCCCTCTCTTGCTTTTTAGTAAAACCTTTGATTTTTTTCAGAGTTTCATTTCATGAATGCTACAGGTATTAATTCTTTATTCTGGTATGGAGAAGATTTAAATCTCATAAACTTCATTGGAGAAGGAAAAATAACTTCCATCCCAGCAGTGCATTTTTCATGTAATTTTTATGTTTAGAATCTGTTTACTAGGTAGATGTCAGAAAGCTAAATGCTTGTTTTGTACCTCCATAAAGATAGTGTTATACATCTTTGGTGGTTTTAAGTGTACACAAAGTGGAGAGTTCAGAGCTGAAATTAACTGGTTTGTAAATCTCTTTTTTCATAGACAAGGTCTAAAAAGCATTAGGCAGAATGTAAATCTAGCGTATCTAGGCACAGGAAGATAGGTTAAAGTTGTAGTAAGAGCCATGATGTTGAATTTTCTACCATTTTCAGTTGTCTGAGTCAGCCCTTATCTGAGGGCAACATTACAGGTCCACAAATAAGAGTGAGCAGAGTTTTAGGGAGATGAGGTGAGAACACTGCAGGGGCTTGTCTTGGGGCATCTGTATGTGGATGGAGGGCTTGAAGGTGCTGTCCTGTGGTGTGCACCCCCTGCCCTGTACTGTGGCTATGGCAATGACCATTTGTTGTCCCTTATTAAAACCTTCCAGTTCTTAGGGTTAGCCGAGTAACTCTGGATTGCTTGGCTTTCCTCTGGTTTCAGCAGTTACAGTCTGCCTGCCTCAGCTGTCCATAATGCAGTGGAGTTTTGGATATTCCTCACAGTCGTGTTTCAGGTGTATAGACCTACTCTGAATACAGAACTGCACTAATCTTGCCAGCTGCAGGACAGAGCATATTTCATCTTGGAAGCCTTGCCATGAAGAAATTCTGTCTAGAAATTTCTGTGCAGATTTGAACTGGCCAGGTAAATTTATACTGGGAAGTGCTTTGTAAAATGTGTCCTGAAACATTTTTATCTGGTGCTGATGGCCTTAAAAGCCAGATGAAGTGACTCATGGTCATTTACTGCCCTGCTGTGTGATGTAAACCAGATCTTGCTTTGGTGCCTTCTTGCATACAGCCTTGTCTGACTGGATGGTGAATTTCAAGCTTGTGCTTGTAGTCTGCAGTTCATACCCTAACCAAGTTATTCTCTTGAAAGAGAGCTCTTAAATTGCTTGTAGCATAAATGCAAAGTTTCCAGTCACTTCCTTACTATTCTACTTACTATTCTTGATTAAAAAGGATATTAGATCTATTAGAATGACCCAGGAAGTTTTATTTCCCCTTTTCCTCACCTCCTTTCCTTCCATTCCTCCCTCAAAACATGGATTTGTTGCAGTTTTAGGCCTAATGATTTTTCAGTCTTCTGGTGGGCATTGTTGTTAAAGAGTAGAAGCTTAACATTTTAAAGAAAGAAAAGGGAAGGTGTGTAAGTTTGGGTTTTGTTTGTTTATTTTTTAAAGTTTCCCGAACATATTTGGGTATTTGTGATAGTCATAATAAAATCAATTGATTAGAGAAGATTAGGTATATGAAGCAAAGCACTGTTTTGCAGCAAAATGAGCAGCTAGGATATATTTCAGTCTTCAGATGCTTGGCTAAATAATGGTAACATATGTTTTTTGCTGCTAGAAATTGAGATTTTGGCGGTCATATGCAACTCTGAAATCTGTAGGCATATAGTGCAGCAGAAGCTGTCTTTATGCATATACAGCACATGGTATTTGGCTTGGGAGAAAGTTCTTCGCTCTCTAAGAAAGGTTTTTGATGGAACTGACTGCTGTTTGTGCTTCATAGTTAAAATTGTTTTATTCTGGTAGGACAAATAAGTTGTATGTATTAAAGGTACTGTTGTTTTGCCCAGCAATGCAGTCTGTTTCCCTGGCTCTTTCTTCTTTCGAAGCTTGTGATCATAATTACAGTGAGAAGTAGATTACATACATCTGTGTATTCCAGCAGGAAAACTGAGCCTTGGAAGAATTTTGGACTGTGGGACATTTCCTTACTTACCTCTGTCTTAAAAAGTGTTTTGGTATCCTCAAAGGGTTCTGGGAATGTCAATCTCAACGGCCTAATAAGACACTGGGTGTAGAGAGGATGGAGAGAAAAAGGAAAAGGATGGAAGAAGTATGCAAGTGGTGGTTCACCAGTGTCACATTAATAGAATCCTCGAATCAAGTGCTCATTCATTTTAACTAGAGGCTAATTAATCAGAGTGAGTAGATAAAATGATAAGCTGCTTTTAATGAAGTGAAGCAGCTTTATTAGCAGTAAGCAAAATGCAAAATATTTGGTCTCTGGCACATGTGGTTTTCATGGGGACTGTGGTTTGCCACCAGCTCTGGGTTGTGCTAGCCTTTTTCTTGCTGCACTCTGCAGGCTGTGCTGTCTGTGTGTTTCAGCATGTGGCCAATTCAGAATTCAGGAAATAGAATCTAATCAGAAGCAGGTGTAACATTTTAAAACCAGAAGGAATGTTCCTTACAGATCTTTTTCTGTGCCAGATTAGCATTTGCCAATTTTCAAACTTTGGATGCTATTATTTTTCTTTGGAGATAGCAGGCTTTATGCTTCCAAGCAGGCAAGCAGACAAACAAGAACTATGTGGATTTACCAGAGTGCCGCTGTTTGAAAGGCAGCAATATGATACTGCTCGGTAACTGCTAACATAGCCTGAAACCAATCAGTAATTATCTACCCATTTGCAACTTAAGAACAGAAATGCATCAGGCTGGTGCTGCTTTTGTATATAATTAAGCAGAGGGCCAAAGCCAGTGTGCCACTGTTAAACCGGAGCAGGCTTGCATACTCTTGTTCAGATGATTTTCTGCAGTGCATCTCTGCCATTGGGGTGCTCCCCAGTGTCTCTCTTGAGAAGCTGTAGAAGCAATTGGATGGACTGTGATGTGCATGGCAATGCAAGGCTATAATAGGAAATACATAAATGAGTCAGAGATTAAGATAATGACGTAATTTACATTGGACTGAATTACATTAAGTGCCCACGTTTAGGCTCGAAATGAACTTCACTTATGACTATGTATGTCCTTGTTGAAGTAAACTCAAATTAGCAATTTATTAATAAAAGTCACCTCACAGTAAACTTACAAACTAGCGGTTCGATAAGGTTCCTGCAGTTACGTGAGCTGGAGAAGTTGAGCTGGTAGATGAACGTGATTTGCGAATAGGATGCTGGCAAGGAAATTGTCTTCCCCCCACTAGCCTTGCCTTAAAAGCCTCTGCTTCCCAGCGCCATTCAAGTGTAAATCCCTGTGCAACAAAGGGGAGGCTGGCAGCTCCACCGGTTCAACAGTAGAAGCGATCTCGCATGCTTCAGTTGAAAGGCTGAATCCCTGAAACGCAGAAAGCTGCTATAGAGGGAGGGAAACTCTCAAAAGGCTGGTGAGAATGGCGGGCTGGGGGGAGCCCGGGTTGGAAAGCTGTTGAGATCCTTGAAGGCGCAGTGACAATTTTTGTCTTGACGGTAAAATGACCTGGAGGCAGCTGGACAAAGGGAAAGCTGCTGTTCAGGTGAGGTTGCAATCACCACTCTAGGAGCTGGATTTTACTTGTTCTCCCCCTTAGGAACTGAGCATGCTGCTCTACTTGCCAGCACCGTATGTGGTGCCAATATTTTGTCTAGAGCGTGCATTGAGTCCCTCTTAGTTTTCCTGTTTGGATTATTCTTTCTAACGACTTAGTGTTGCAAGTCTCAAAGCTTCTGAATTGTGACTTCTTGCTTTGCAAAACAGAGTATGAAATCGTGGACATTGGGTTTTACACTGAAAGGATGAGGTTAATCTTGCACCTTCTGGAACCCTTGTAAATATTTGACTGGCTACTCGGCAACAAAGCTGAACTGCCTAAGTTAATGCTTAATGTGAGAGTGGTCCTGAAGTGCATGGCTTTGGTGATGGGCCAAGGGTCACAGAGTGAGCAGTGGTTCCCCATGAAGACATCTGTTCTCCCTGTTCCTTATCTTCCAGGATTCCTTCCTCTCCCCCCTCCACTGTCCCAGATCTGCAGGCAGGAGGAGGTGAGATAGCTGAGCCCACTCCAGGCACAGTCAGCTGGGTGTGTTCAGGTGGCAGTAAAATTGGTTTGGGCTGTCCTGCTGACTTTCTCTGCCCTGGTGCTTTTGCTGGTCCAGCAGCAGTGTGGCAATCCCTGACTTCCAGGTGAGGGTGAGCCTCTCAGGCTCTCCACAACTACATCTGAGTTTGGAAGAAGGTTTTTATGTGCATATAAATGGCACCAGTATAGGCAGTTGGTAGTAACTGGGGAGGAGAAGCCAAGAGACCAGTGACAAGTCTGAACCTGAGTATGTTAGATTTTAAATTGTAGGTTCTGATACCTGCCATGCCTTGATAATGTAAAAATACCCCCTTCTTGTGTTCTGAATGAAATGCTTTCTAGTGTTGGAAAGTTGGCACAAAGACTACACGGGAAAATGTTTTCAGCTTTATGAACCAGATGACTGAAAATCTCTTTGTTTTACAGGAACTAACCAGTGCAAGACAGCTTTTGCTTTTCTGATGTAAAGATTGATAATTCATAATGTTGTACCATATCAGTCCTTCCAAGTGGCAAGAACCTTAAATGTCAGTGGAGATAGGAGAAGATTCTTTCAGAGAACAGATAACAGAGCTGTAGCATGATTTGAAAAGAAATACATTTTGAAACTGATGGTTTAGGTGTGATGAATGTTGCTTGAGGGTACCAGCTATCAGAGACCACCCCAGAGACAGGTATAGTGCATTCCAGTAACTGTATAAAGAAGTAGCACTGCCCCACCTACTGCTCCATGAGATGGAAATGAGCAAGTCTTTGATTATTGAAAAACTAACTTGTTACATGGTGTTTAAAAAAAACTGTAGCACTTTCTACAGCTCTATTTTTAAGCTATCATTGTTTTAAAAAAATTTTTTTTAATTTCTGGCAATAGTTTATTAGGGATTATATTTACAGTATTTACCCAGTCTAGGCAGCTATGGAGGCTTCAAAAATCACCACAGCTGATTTCCAAAGAATCTGCTTGCCAGTATTGGCATTGCCAGATTCAGAAAGGAAGAAAACCTCATAGAAAGAAAGAACAAGGCATGTAGCTGTCTCCAGAGCAAATACAGTGAATGATTAATGTCTCTGAATGGTGTCATTCAGAGTGATGTTATTTAGTTATGTGACATTGTACTAGTTTTTGGTGACTGCTCCAATTTTTTTGGCTCCTGGGGTTCCCTCACTGTCTCACTCTAGGCCTGGCATGGATGACTTACATCTGTGGTTAGGACTCACATTTAAGTTGTTTGGTACAGTATTGCATGAGTCCCTAAATGCCTGGTTGAAAATAAATTCGAAGGGTTGCATATGGTTTTTGCAAAATCCAGTTATGATTTTCATTTCCCTCTCTGCCCCCTTCGTATGAGAAATCTGAAAACTGTAATTTTTTCAGACATTGTTGGTACTTAGTGCACCTTAGTTAACCGTAACTACTGTATACCTTGTGTCAATAACTTAATACAAATATCTTTTAATTATTCATGAAATTATTTTAATTTGAGTTAATGTGACACCTACCTAATAATGAATTTACAAGATGTTAGTCTTTGCATATGGTATTTCAGATAAAAAGAAGTGTTACTGCAGTTGTAGTGATGATATGCAGATAAATTTGGTGATTTTTTTACCTTGATTTTTGAAACCATTCCTCACACAAAATGTGCATGTTTGGGGGACAGAGGCATTGTGTTGTTTTGATTTTGGGCAGGTTTTTTTGGGTTTCTTTGGTTGTTGTTGTTTGGGTTTTATTATGCTGAGAAGTTAGTTTATATGCCCACTTACATTTTGGTAGTCTCCATTTTCTAATCTGTATTTCTGTGGCAGAAACTTTGATTCCTGAAGATCAGTTTTGGAAATAAATTATTACTGCATTTTATCCTATTTGACAAAAATGTCTCAGGAGAAAATGAGCATCCAAGAGTGTTGGAAAAAGTCTGTTCATGCTGGTAAGGAGTTTTGACCTCAGACCAGGGATTCACTTGGGAAGGGTTCAATACATTTGACTCCAGTGCTCCTAATCCAAACAAGCCATATGGAAGAAGCTAAAAAAGATAGTTTGAGAAAACCTTTTGCTCTGTGGCTTGTGATCAGAGCACCTCAAACATAGTTCCTACACCACCTTAAGATCGGCAAATGGGCAGACACCTGTGTGAGTCCTGAGCATGGCCCCAGCTGGCAGGTGTTAGTTTAGGTGTTTTTATAGCAGAACACAGTGCTGGAAAAGAGTATCATTCTTTACAACCTATTATCAGATGGGGATTTGAGATCTAGACAGTGGTTCTTCTGAAGGACCGCAGCTTATCGTGAGCTCAACCTAGATTCATGTGAAGTCTAGCATTTGCTTCCTGAAAGTGTTCAGCAGGTGCCACTGTAAAATGAGAGTCTGTTGGGCCACTACAAATGCCAGCCCTGTATTTCTAACTGAACACATGGAAGCACAGAAAAGCAAAGTTATTTTCCTTCAGTTCCCTGGCAAGTGAATGACATAGCTGGGAATAGAATGGACATTTTCTGATGTCCATTTCCCTCTTATAATTACCAAACAGCACTGCTTTCTTCTTCATTGTAAACATGAATCGAGCCAAATGACATGCACAATTAGCTTTTTTTTCCTGCAAAGCTGGGGGGAAGGAGGGAAGGAGGAGGGAACCAGAGATATAAAGGGGGAGGGGAGAGTCATTCAGGGACACTGTACCTGCTGGGGCACAATGTAATAACCGCTGGGGCAGCCTGGGCTGCAGATGCATTGTTATCTGCAGAGTCCCTGATCTGGGAGAGCTGCAAAAGGTTTAATGCAAATCCGAGACCTCTGCCATTGTGTGAGACAGATTAGGGCTCATTTGCATTCCTTCTCCTATAATAATTACCTAGCAAGGAGTGCCTGTTACCATTAGCTTCATTCTGTTTGCCTGTGATAACGCCATCAGCAATCTCTTCTCCACGGATTGTGGACACTGTGAGGAAGGGCAGTGGGCCAAAAAAATTATAATAAAAGAAATCTGTTGGGAAAGTAGTAGAAAAATGTGAATGCTGAAAAATTAAAATGCAGCTAATTTTAGTAATAGACATTAAATACAGCTGGAGAAATACTGTGAGCTGAAGAGTAAAAGTCAATATTAATCCATACTATTGATGAGTTGTATGGTTTCAAATATCAGTCGAGAAAAGCTAGCACAGGATTTTAACTGAGCATTATCTATGGTGCTTCAATAGTTTTGTTCAGTTTTCAGAATTAATTCAGATTGTTCTAAAATTAGTGCAACTAGAGATCAGTGTTACCGAGAGATAAACGTTAACAATCTAAAACTGATGTGATGCATCAGAAATTCAGGTAAAATTCCACCAACTCAGTGTGGTTTTGGGTCCTGGAACTGAAGCAAAGAAGTATTCCTGACTTAGAAATAAGGGCAGATATTTGGGGTTCTTTTACTGTGGGGTTTGTTTGTTTGTTTTTAAGAGTTAAATGGCAGAAAAGGAATGCAACTAAACGTGGAAGACTGAGAGTGCTAAAATCAGCTTATTCCCTCTAACACACTAATTGCATGTAGAAGGAGCATGAAATCCTTTTGACCAACATTTGCTGTTCTTGCCACTTGCTCTTCTTCCCTTGGTTTTGCCCTTTGCACTGTGGCAAAGAAGCTGCTGGAGTCACACCAGCAGAGGCAGAGAGCCCTGAAACTCCCTGTTCAGCTTTGGCTCCTACCTGGAATCCCCAGCCATGCATGCACACCACAGCAGCAGAGTTAGCTGCTGGGGATGGAGCCCAGGACCCATCTCAGGGCCTGGCTGTGTGGCCACAGAAGGTCTTCTTTGCATGCTCCTGGTGCAGGGTCTAGGGGGAGCTCTGTTTGGAAGAAGATACCGTGCCATATAGTCCACGTGCACATCAACATCAGGGAGGGAGCAGTATGTGCCTGGGCCACCTCTGGTTTGCTACAGATTCCCCTGTTTTGGTGCAAGCTTTCCCATGCCAGAATTTTCAGTGAAGTAATCCCATCTTTCACAGTGGAGGGGTGGTGAAGCAGGAAGACAAATCAAAACAACCCTGGCTTTAATCTGCCAAGCAGCCACCTTAAATATATTTAAATAGATGTTGGCTGATTTCTGATTTGCAGCAGGCTATCAAAATGATGAGTCTCATAGTTGGGTTGTTTTAGGTGCTTTTGTTTTTCCTAGTGATATTTTGAAGGCATGCTGCCACATTCACCGTGTTGTCAGTGTGGAAGCAGTAGAATGCCCAGGATGCTGCCTGGAAAGTTGGCCATGGTTCTGAGGGGAGAGAGTGGTGGAGGGTTGCAAGGGGCTTTTCTGTAGGTTGGGCAGTGAGTGAACTGCTGGGAGGCCAGGAGAAAACTTCAGTTCCTGTGACTGTCATAATTTCTAGCTGTTAGGGATTTGGGTGGGTACTGTGTTCGCATAACTCTGAAGAGCTTAGAGATCCTCATGTGTGAACATCCTTAGTTTTCCAAAATTTTCCTCTTACCATTGATTTCATTTTCTCAAACTGTGGTAGCAAGAAAAGAAATTTGGCAACACTTAGTATCAAGGTACATGGATAGGGCTAAGTGCTGTCTTCAATGATATCACTAGATATTTAGCATTAATCACAAGTTATATTGCTCTAAATGATTAGACGGAATGGCAGAGGACTGAAAATGTTCATATTTCTTATGTGTATCTTTTCTCTTCTTGTTTTTACAACTATAATAATGTTAAAAATCACAAACTTGGCAATTACACAAACATAAAGGGAAAATTTAACAGAGAAGTTTAAAAAAAATAGTTTTAAAACATATTTCTTAAAGCAAATGAATACTTTTAATTCTAAATATGAACTAAAGGATACAACTGTGTTTTATTTAAAAGCAGCAGCATAAATCTTCATCTTCAGACCTTTTCTAGAAGGAGAAAGTACAGTTTGGTGCATAGCTAGTTTTATATATATCATTTACAAGTTGTGCCATCATTACATTGGAATATAACTTCAGTTGATATAATTGGAAAGGTCTAATGTATGTAGTGTGTGGGGAAGGACAAGGAAGTTTTGAAGTGCGTGGAGAATAATGATTATGTACATCTAAATGTAAGCTAAAACACAGCAACATATGTTACAGTGTGAGTAATTGGAGATAATAAAAAAATCTGACTACTTAGTGCAGTATGGTTTGTGAAGCTGTATGTTTGTATGTATATACACACACAATTTGAAACTTAAAAAATAATGTAAAGATAACATAGCTTCTTACAAGGCTTGTATTATTCCTGCAAATTATTTTTATCCTATGGTCCTTCTTTAATAATTATTTTAGTCCAGTCACCATATGTATTTTCAGTCTTTTATTTTGTTTCTGTTGCAATGCATTCCAAGTAATTTGTGTACTCAGCAGCCTATAGCTTTCTTTCTTTAACCCACTATGTGCATGGATATGTTACTCATCCCAAGACCTCTGTGATCTGGAAGAGGTGCATCAGAAATGAGTATTTTAATCCCCTTCCTTATCTGAAAAGTTGAACTTGGGCTTTAAAGCCTTGTATTAAAACCCTGTAAAGGCACATGAGCAGATGAGGTTTTGTTGGAGGAAATGTCACCGTAAGTGAGATGTACCAAAAGCTCTCGCCCCAGCGCAGTGGCACTGGGGCTGCTGTTGCTCATCCTTCCTAATGGGAGGCAGAGGCTGTCACACCCAGGAGCAAGGAGGTGTTCGTTTGCTCAGGCTTAGCTACACAGCCTAAGCTATACAAGCTGGTCCCAGTTAGTTTTCAGTACTGCTGCACTTGAAGGTAAATTTAAGCTTAGCCTATTTTTTTGCTGAAATGTGAATCATGTCCTCTGTCCCTAAACAGAAGTTCAAATACCTGTTTGGAGAAAGGCTAAAGAGGTGGGCATGTAAGCCACTCTAGGAAACAGATATTCCTGCTTGGTAACATACTGCCTTTGAGACCAATGCATTTTCCAAAAAAGTCATTGAAAAGAGAAAAAATGTAGGGAGGGCTTATTTGTGCCATTCACTGCATTAGCAAATGAAGGACGCACAGATTGTCAGTGTCTTAAACTGACCATCACACGTAAATGAATCAAAGGAACAGCTGTTCATTCTCTGGGGTCTTTAGACTGTCCAAGAATGATCATCAGGCAACCCTTTCTGTTGTAGCAGAGTTCACATATGGACTGCTTTACAGAAAATGCAAGAGAAGTTACTTTTCTAACTCAGCAGTAGCAAGGCCACACAGCTCCCTGCTCCACTTTCATGTCTCACCATGCCTCCTTACTCTCTCTCTCTCTCTCTCTCTCTCTCTCATTCTCTCTCCAGCTGGTTTAATAGCATGAGGTTACTAGCTGAAGAACTGGCATTGCTGACTTTTACCTAACACAAAGGTTTCACAAGCTTTACGCTATATGGCATAGTGATACTTTCCTTAAATACTGAAAAAAAATGTGCCCACAGAGAGCATAGATATCCATGAAAACACACTTAAACATACGTTTATGAAGTAATGTGGGTAACTAAACTTTTATATAAGCATAACCATACACCCACACAACTTACAAGACTAGACTTATTTTCAGCTTCCTTATTATCAAAATTACAATTTATATAACATAAATTATGTGAGCCAAAGGAATTTATGAAGTAGAATTCCAGAATTGGTTTAACTCTCTTGATTCTGCATAATGTTTTCATCTTAGTAGCTGCAGTAACTTTTTTTTTGGGGGGGGAGGGGGGAAGTGGGGGGAGAGTTGGGATAAAAATATTTTATGAAAAGTGCTGAAACTTTGAAGCATTGCAGAAAGTTATGTTTTAAGATTTTTTGGAAGGCTAATTGCAAAATACTTCTTTTCGACTAGGGTTAGTACAATGTAGGTAGCAGTAGTCTACAAAGCAAATTGTGAGGAGAAGACAAAGGATTTGCACACTGTTGTCCAGTGACACCCAAACTACTGTCCAGTGACAAAATCTGGGTACCCAAAGCAAAGCAGCAATGTCCTAGGCACCGGGCTCTGCACAAGGTAATCAGCTTTCCTGAGTTAAAAGAAGTTTACTGGGTGGAGCACCACGCAGATTTGCCCAAAGACTGCAAACATTAGTCTCTTCATGTGGTTTTGTGAACTTGGGTTTATTTCTTAATTTGTGTACAGCTCTGTTGGGTAAAAACATGGTGTTGCTGCAGAGAGCTAATGCACGTGGGTGTACATGTTCTTGGCTCAGCCTCCTTGAGGAGGACTCACACACAGGAGCTGGGACTTGTGGGATGTTTGAGAAAAACAAACCCTCATCCTCTTTGGACTAACTACAATGGAAGTCTTTTCAATTTCATTTTTTAAATTTCCCCCCCCTCTCATACATGACTAAAGAATTTGTGTTCAATCCTTTTGACAGGAGTGTGGCTTTGGCCATAGGTCATGATCTTAAATTTAGATGGGTTACAACTCCAACTAAATAGAATATGCCATCTTCCCTTGTTCCAGCAGTGTGAAGTTAGCTGGGTATTTGAGTAGAAAGGAGTTCACCATTATAAAAGCAGGCAGTGTGGGGAGAATGAGGAAGCTGAACACAAGCCTGCAAGCACAGCTTGTGTACATATTTGTTGAAAGCTAATTGGCAACGCAGTTGCCTTTCAAAGTTGTTCTTTCACCTATCAGTTGAGCACAACTCTGGTACTTAATGTACTGTAGATTACGTAAACGCTACCCTGAAATATTTGTACAGGCAATTAACTCTTGTTTTTATACTACTCTTGAGTTACAAATGGAAGGCTGCTGTAGAGCTTGGAGTATTTATGCTATGAGAGATATTCCATAATTAGATTAAATAACGCTTTCAGCAAACTGGCTAGCATTAAGATAAAAAAACCCAGGATATTGGCTGTCCTGTGAGGAGCTGACAGTCTTTTAAAATTCGGTATCCAAGAAATACAGATGCTATGTTTGTACCACATTGTTGAGGAGCAACAGTATTTACAAGGGTTTTATCTAGAGGCAAATGTATCTGCTTTTGGTTATTGTATTTGAAGACTGTAAATGCTTATATCACTAACACTGGTCCACATTTTTTGTGGCAAAACACGATTACTAATGGAGTAACTTGAAGCATGTGTACTAGTGTGGTGTCACAGTTACCAGAACAACATTATCATCTAATGTGGCTGGGTGACTAAGAATACTTATGTAGATGCATATTTATTTTTCTTCCTCTTGCTCTTTTCAAACTTGTCTTTCAAACATTTTGTCCCTGATGACATTAAGTCACAGCTCTGCAATTTGAGCTGGATAATAAATCTATTAAAATGCAACCAATTGGTAACAACGGTCTCAAAGCCAGACCTTCATCCTCTAGAGTTTATTCACAAGCACTTGACATAATATGACCATGAATATGAATAAAATGTTAAGGGATTTTATTGTAATTTGTAGTGTGACTTGCTGCCATGATAATAAAACAACATTTATAACCTCAATGGCTGCAGCATTCTCGTGCTCATCAACATGTGCCTGCACTAACAGAGGTGTAGATAATGTGTTCCCCAGTGAAGTGTCAAGGGACTGCTTCAAGGAGTTCATAAGTATTTTACATACAATCAAACAGGCTGAAAGTGGAAAATAAAAATGGTGGAATCAAAATCCTTCATACATTTCACGTACCAGGATATCACAATAGGATCAGATTGTACTTGATAAAAAAAACAGCTTCTTCAGAAACAAGAAGTGTAATTTATTGTACATTAGTGCAAAAGTGTTATTACTAATACTGACACACACACATTGGCTGTGTATTGAGGCTGGGTTTTCTGTGGATGAGAACAGCTAAACTTGACTGGCACTTCCATTATGAAGTACATTTGCAGGTTTTGGATTTGTTCTCTAAAGGGCCCAAATCGATTCCTTCTGTGGTCAGATATTCATCTGTTTTCTCTTGCACTTCTTTTTCCTCCTCATAACAACCTCTCCCAGACAGAGAATTCTTTATGCAGGAAATTTCAAGCAATTTAACCTAGACTTGTCTTTTCTCAGTCATTTGTAAATTGTTATAATAGGTTTTACTTGCCCAGTTCAGTAGCAAAACGTTCTTGCTGAAGAGTTCATCCAGCTTTATCCAACTCTCTCACATGCATGAAGATGAACTGTTTGCAGGGAAGAGGTGAATATGTGAAGTGGTTCTTGAAATGTCTGATGTCAGACACAGCCACTCTTCCCTATGTGGCAGAAGATGTGAATGGTATATATGGGTGAAACCAGAAGGCTGCTGCAATTATTGTTGATTTTCAGTAGTGTCTACAAGTTTCTCTCGTAGTTTCTCCCTTTAAAGTCCCCTGTGGCTAGAGGAAGTTAAAGATGTTTGAAGCATTACCTACTTGCCAGATGAAAAGAGACAGGAGGTGTTTTAATGCCTCTATCCAGTTGTAGTCTTCTTTTGGGGACTCTAGTTGTTCATTAAAGTAATCTTAGCAAAAATGAGAAATAAATCACCTTGAGAAACAATTTTGGTTTGATGTTTCTCCACTTCAGAAATTTAAAACTAGTACTTAGTGTAAAAATGAAGAGGCAGAGGGATTTCTGTTTAATTGTCAGGACAAGATTTGTAGGTAGAGGGATTTTAATTAGGTCAGACAATGCAGCTGGAAAAATAATTTTTTGTGGACATGAACATTTCTTCAGTTACATTTAATGTTTTGATGGAGCAATTACGTGTCATTCATTTCAGGCTGACAATCTAACCTGCCTCAGATTTCTTAATCCAAGGTTAGGAGTCATTGGTTCTTAATGAGTGTTGCAATGTGTGAAAAGACCAGGTAGTTTGTAATCTGATCTTCATGACTAACTAGAAATGCGGTGTAACTTTGAAAGAAGTTGAAGCCTATTGAAAAAAATCTATTTTTTATTAAACAAATGCAGTTGGGCTGCAGCGGGAAATATGACATGTTTTTACATGTGTTTTAATTTGATGTATTATTTAATCATGGCTGCTTCTGAAGGTGATAGCTGTTGCTACAGCTCTGGTTCTTCCTTACTGTAGTGTGCCTGTCCTTTCCTGGAGAGTTGGCACTGCCTACCCTAGTTTCAGGGTTTTCTTCTAGTCTCTTTATTAGCCTCTGTTAGAGGCTTGCTAAACTCTCATTATTTGGACTCATAAGACAAATTATATGAATTGATGTGAATCAGCTGGAACTCTGGTAGTTTACAGTAGCTGTGAATCTGAACTGTAATTTATTGATTTGTACTTTCCTTCAGTGGACTATACTGACACTGAGTCTAGAGCACTTGCTGGTTTAGTAATGGCTGTAGGTAGGACTTAATACAATTTGGTGCAGTATTAATTAATGCACCAAGGCAAATTACAGTAGGAAACAATCTTGCAAACTTCTCACTGCCTGGCTTCCTCTGTCACCAGTGTCAGTGATTCTCATTCTCTCATTTCCTGTGCTTGTCACAAACCATTTGAGCCAGCAGTGAAGACTAAGAGGAGTACTGACTGGGGAGGAAAAAAAGGCAAATAATTCTATGTGGTGGGTTTTGACCCTCACTTCTAACAAAGTGGTTGCGATAGTCTAAACAGTATCCGTGGCAAGACCTGCATGTTTCATGCCCATTTACTGTGCTATCACTCTACTAAGGGACTTAGTAGTAATAATTAGCAGACTTTAGGTCAGAGGCGATCTGTTAATTATTCTTCTAGCTCTTCACAGACTATACCTTTCACTAAGCCATAGGAGTTGGCTGAATTAATCTTTTTGGAGCTGTGAATGCGTTGCTGTTTTGCTGATTTTCTTACTAATAGTTTTGCTATACATACCTAGAAGTGAAGTTGTACCTGAAAAGATTTTTTTTCTTCATTTTTTTCTATGAATACAAAATGTCTAAAGCACATAAATCTGTGTGTCTGACTTCATGTATGGTGGATTTCAAAATCAGGTAAACTGTAGGGCTCTGTCACCCTTCCCTTTTCTCCACCCCCACATCCAGAGAAAGAAGTAACCTAGTATCTGAAGAATGCAAGTTATGCAGATGTTCAAAAGGCCAAATAAAACAAATAGATGGGCTGCAGCTGCTAGAGCAGCATAAAGCAAAGAACACTCGCTGCTGTGATGAGAATGCTGTATTTCAGCAGGCCTCTAGCTTTTGTTGTTTGAGGAAAATAGCATGGTAAATTAGTTTAACCAGATTTTAGTCTTATTTTGATTGTAAATTGTGATTCCTTTCATAGTTGTTGAGATTTCAAACATCCAGATTTCTTGTTAATGAGGAGCCAGAAGAAGTGGTAATGTTCTTTCATTGAAAGTAAAAAGGGAGTCCCACAGTAATACAAGATTTCTTGCTAATCTTTTAGTGAGAAATAACAGACTTTCAAGAATATATGGGGGGACAACTGGGTGAATTTACTGTGTTGAATTATACCTTCTAATATCCTGAGATTACACTGGGAGACCAGACACTCTGCTGTACATTAAAAGTCACCTTTCCATCAGAAATTTTGGTGTTGAGGGAGCTGAAGGTTCACTGACTGGTATACTCTTCCAAACTGAATGTCATCTGGAAATAAAAAAAGGGGTAAAAAAACTGATACTAGACTTGTATGGGACCAAGACACTTCTCAGACTGAGCAAATCACTGACATGCAGATTAACAAAACTGTTCAGCAGTTGATCTGCTATTTTAGGCCATTCCTAAGCAACACAATGGAGTGCCATAGAGAGATGCCCAAGCAAATACTACCCTCCTCTGGTACGTTCACATAGCACAACCTTTTGCAGAAATATTTGTATTGTCCTGGGAATAGCATGGGCATGTCAGAGCAGGGTAGCCATATGCTGGAGGTCTACAGGAGGAGAACTTGGCTTCTTCCAACATTTGGTATTACTACTTCAGCTCTCACAGCGTGGATAAACACTACCCTAAAGGGGTACCCTGTATGAACCTGGGTAGCTTGCTCTTTGTTCATGTGTTTTAAGAATGTTATAGTGAACAACAAGTAAGATGTGGTGCCTTTGTCCTCAGCCTTTCTAATCTGGTCCTACTGAACTGTTGGTTTCGACTGTGAAATCACACAGAGCTTGCCACCTACCTCTCTCCTGGTTCAGAGGTCCTGCTCAGGATTTTCCATTTCCTGTATGCTGCAAAATCCAGTCTGATAATAGCTTGTCTTCTGATATAAAGGAGAGGTCATGATTTCAAGCATTTGAGTTAATATTTTGGGCTTATTACATGCATGTGTGGCTAGTACCTCATCCAAGAGAACTCCAGCCCCTGTGCACTTTGCAGTTTGGTTCTACGACCAAGCTATATTGCTATATATTATCTTTTTGGTAGGGAACCAAGAGGACACTGAATTACCCAGGGCTCTGAGTTGGATGTGCCTACACCTTTTCCTATGGTGAACTACTCCAAAAAAAACCATAAAAACTTTTAATTTCTGAAAGCAAGATTTTGTTTTAATAAGTACTGGAAAAATTTACTTTCGAAATAGAAAAAAATACAAAGCATGCTAAATAAAAAAGTGAAAATAAGTGTTTATGAGCAACCTGCTGTTTTCTGCTCTGTTTCTGCAGGTGGGTCTTAACCTGCGAGCAGATTTTATCCAACTCAGTGAATTTCTGAGTTGCCTAAAACTCTGTGCAGTCCTCTCTGTCCCTGAGAAACTCCTTCCATTTTCTCTGAGGCTCAGTTGTGTTTGCACTCTGTTCCTCATCACAGCCAGTTCTTGAGCTGTAGGCACCAAGCTGCTTGCTGTAACTTCTGCCTGCTGTAAACACAGTATTTAAACCTTCATAAGTATGCTTGAAGTTCTCCATGGAAATGAATTGTCTTCTTTCATAGGGGTCCATTAATCCAGTCTCTTCTGAAAGAAGTGTAATGTGTAACACAGAAATGTTATATTGCATGTCTGTAGCTCCTTTCGTTCCTGAATTTTGTGACCAGAATTTCTGTATGATACATTTTGTGCATTTATAGGTACATTTATACATTATGGGCTTTTACCAATGAATATGGTCTTCAGAGAACAGAAATTCCTCTGTTGTTGCGAAGAAATGTACCACAACGTGATTGTTTCAACAGGCCACTGATACCTGCTTGCAAATACATAAAACCTCTCACTAGAGTATAATTAATGTTTAAGAAGAAATTAGCAATGGGACATAACAGAACACTTTTGCCCACTTACAATGGTGTTGAGTCATACCATTAAGGCTTTTAACTTGCTTATTTGCATTGCAAACTTGTTATGAAGTCTATCATTTTCTCTTGTGGAAGTATCTCTTGGGGAAATTGAGCTCTCTCCTTCACTTGATGACATTTGCACAGTACGTTCCTGATGTTTGAGGAATGGTAGGCATGATCTTTGAGCTCTTCTAGGATGGTAATAGGAGGAAAAAAATTACAGGAAAGACATTCATACCGTGTGAAAATATCTACTCTTCAGGTTGTATTTTATGCTTTTTCTCTAGGAATAACTAGAAATTGACCCAGAATGGAGGGCAGCTAAGCAGATTGAAAGCAAAGCAAACCATTATGGTGGGCTTGGTCACTTTGTTCTTGAAAAGTGTTCCAAATCTCCTTGATTAATGGTAGTGGAGAGAAAGTTTGTCTGATAAGGTCATTTAATCTAATGCAACTGGATGGGTTTTGTACATTTTGGTCATTTAGAAAGACTTTATTTTATTGATGACTGTCATTATTTAACTGTTATACAGTATTTAATTATGTAGTAAAGTTTCTATTGGTTCAGGTTAGGATTTGCAGAGATTTAGTAATACAGTTAGTGGAAGAGTAAAATGGATGTGTGATTCTTGTGTGATGTTGTGAGGGTTTTTGTACCCGTAATCACACGTGTCTGAACTTGTACTTGGCTGTCCCTGTGAGTCAGGTGGATGCCATTCAGATGCACACTGGCTCTCTTAATCAAGTGCAACACTCTGATGTGAGTGTGTACTGTCCTGCTCCCAAATGTGTCTGTGTCTGTGGTCTTACTTGGTGTCACCACACATACCAAAAACCATGGAGTTCTGGTACATATATTCACTTCCCTCAAAGAGCTGGGACCTGACTGCTTTCTGTAGGAAGGATAGGCTGCAGCTCCAAGTGCTTTAAGCAAAAAGACCCTCTTGTAGTTCTTTCATTACCGGTGGTATTACAACAGTGATTAATCTTCACCGGAGGGTGGACTCCCATCTTGCTCATTCAAAAGAACAGGCAGTCTGTGCCCCAGAACTTCAACATTTGAGTCAGCAGTTGTGAGTGCCTGTTTTTCCTTCTACAAGAGACATAATTTGTCACAAATCATGTTGAAAAGTGAAGTGTCAAGGACAGAAAACAGCTCTCAGTTCTTGCTTCAGTGCTTTGTCTATTGTGTGGTGCATCTGCTGTACCTACCAAGGCACTTAATTCAGGATGGACTTACTTTGGTACAAGCTACTTAACTATTAGCTGTGGGTTAAAATGACAGCCAGCTTTTTTGTTTCTCATTATGGTTTTCTCTTTTCCATATTCATGTTAGACTTTCCATATTTAGTGTTTGAGATTTTATGGAAATACAGATAGTCAAGTGCTACACCTGTGAGGAGGTGAAATGAGGACAAAACACGGGACAGATCAGAATCTTTAATCTTTGCTGCTGCATGTAATTTATAAAATGTATTAATGTGGTTTCATTCATTTACTGAAGTATTTTACACTCCACATCTCTGCTATTTTGCTTTAATTTCAACTGGTTTGAAGCTAATTTTGTTTAATAAAGATGACTCAGCATAGCAATGAGGTTTAGCCCTCACAATCTTTTTGTCTTAGTTTTTGAGTGTCTGTCCCCTAAAGTTGTGAGAGAGTGTAAGCAGTAGTGTTACAGTTACACAAATCAATTTCATTGCAGAGCTTTCCCTGTCATAATGATCAGTTTGCAGCACATATCTCATTGATTTTTCACAGCCCTGTGGAAAAAAATCAGACCCCAGAGTTGAAGAATACAGCTGGGAGAGACTCAGGAGCCACTAATTTTGTGGTTGGTGGGAGTAGCTGTGGCTGTTCTCATCTTCCTTTCTTCCATTGAGCCTGGTCCAGGAGAAGCCTGGGAATTTGGTGTGGAGGCCTGTGAGAGACGGTGACCTCTTGATAGGACAGAGAAAGAGCAGCACTCACATCCAGGAGTGATGGAGGGAATAATCTTGCTGGGGTCAGTGGTGCCTCATCAGCCAGGGCATGAACATTGCCAGAGCTGCCAGAGAGCCCTGTTGGGTGAGAAAGCAGGGCTATCTGCTCTCCTGCTCACAGCCTCATCCCACCACTCACCTTCTGTAAACACAATTAGAATAACTGGTGCATCACATTGCCTTCTCTTTTTGTCTTTTTCCTTTTTCCTGCCTTTTTTTTTTTTTAAATTTTATTCTCTGTCCTCCACAGCTACAGATTTTTATAAGTCTTTACAGGAGTAAGGGTGGAAATGAACTAAAGGTTTTTAGAAAAGACAAAAAAATCCACATGGTGCAGGAAAAGTAAGATTTCTCTCCATAATGATGTGTAAATTGTACTTCACGTTCAAGTTGACTGCTTTATTTTTAAATTCTGAGTCTGGCAGAGTATTGTCCCAGTACTGACCCCTTTTCATCTGCTATTATGCAAGGTATATTTAAATAGCTGGATTGTAAATCTCGTTCTGGAAAACTTCCCACCTCGCCTGCCCTTCCCCTTGATAGTAGTATTCTTGTTTAGCCAATGTGGAGAGTTGCTGCAGCAGTAGTGGGGCAGCCCTGTGCCTTCTGGCAGCAGCCTGGGCTGCTTTTGACCACTGCTTTCTGTCTACTATCAATTATCCATGTATGTCAAGCTTTTATATGCTTGTGGGTTTTTAATGTGCTAGGTTTTCTGAGCCTGGTGTACCCTTGTTGGAAAGATACAGGCAATCTCTCACTGGCAACAACACATGCAAAATTGTACGTTGTACAAGGAGGAGCTGTAATTGTGGTAGCATAGGAAGATGAACAGTGGACTGTTGAAATTGTTCTCAACTAAATATTTGTTGAAATACCACAAAATCTTAAAAATAATTGAATTGCCTGCTAGAATGCCATTTTTTATTATTTCAAAGATTGGATTTTGAAAGAATTGTTTTTGTACTGAAATTAAATGTGAAGAATTAGAAGAACAAGAAGGAAAATGTTCATGTGATTTAGTTCATCATAAAGTTCAAATGCAAGAACATAAAAACATAGGGGAGTTCACAGAAAATGTGATTTTTTTTCTCCTGCCCTTGTTGTCTACATGGTGTTCCCCAAGATTAGGAGCTTGAGTATACCCAGAGAAATCAGAATCTTGTAAGACTTTATATGAGAATGTTGCAGGATACTTTTTTTCAGTCTCTGTTTTCAGTCTGTGTATTCAAGACTGTGTGGTGATCTATAAGACATGTAAAAAGCAAGTTTCTGGGCAGTTTGGTTAGGCTGTTATTTGGGAAGAAGAAAGCATTGAAGGAGATAAAAGTTGGGATGTCAGCCATTTCAGCAGAGGAAATGGGCAGAATGACAGAGTTTGAGAACTCCAGGTCAAGAAATATGGGGTACAAAAAGGCTTGGGCTATTCGGTCTACAAGAGAGAGTTGAGAGGTTAACATAACTGCAGAATAACATATTAATGGTGGGAAAAATGTTGTCTGCTTTGCTGTCAGTCTTTTTTTCTGCCTAAAGATTGGGTACTATTGCACAAGGAAGTACATAAACATGTTAGCTGGTGCTCTAATAAAGGTCTGTGCTTTGAGGAGAAGTGTAGGGTGAACTGGTTAAGGGAGCAAACCTATGTAGTTTTAATACTTATTTATATTTTCAGTAGTGGAAGTATCTCAGGTTGTGTTAAAGGAAAGAGTCATGGGATGGTGGTGATCTAGCACTTACCAGTGAGATTCTGTAAGGTAACTGTAGCCACCAACTAAGGGAGAGATTGATCTTCTGCCCCTGTGTTTGCACTGCACCCCCTTGAGTGGGTCAGCTCTCCTAGCTGGGCCAGTATGTAGCAGCCCACCTTTAGGTCTTCCTGAGTAGGTATTTAGCTGAATCAGCTCACTAAACTGCCCAAAGACATCCACCCTTCTGAGTCTTTGGTGAGCTAAAGTGAATAGGTTTCTGTAGTCTGTCGAGTGCCAGAGCCAACACAAGGTTGGCAGCAGAAGAGCGTGGCCAGGAGTAGAACCAGCTTTGAGGACAGCAGTGAGCCATTCGATTGCCTCATTAGCAAAAACCTCACTCTTTCAGCTTCATTTTACATGCAGTGTTAAGAGCAGGAGCTTCACAGTGTGTATTCTCCATATTTCCCCATATGTGCGTTATGGTCTGCAGAGGCATGGTTGGCCATAGCACAAACTGAAGACTGCAGGGGAGTGAAACACAGATGAGGACATGGAGGAACTTAATTTGGACAGAACTCTTCTTTTTGCATATCACCTTCCCCACAGCTTGCCTGTGGCAGGAGTCCTCTGAAAGCTCCCAAATTTCTTCCAGAGGCAGGCAAGTTATTTTAAGCTGCTAGTGAAGTTCAGGTAATTTGTCCGATTTTGCATGTCTGGCTCAGTGCTTGCATTTTCTGTTCCCACAGCAGAGTAGGGGGTGAGTGCTGATCCCTGTTGATGCCCTGTATTAAGTGGGGGCAGCAGCATGGCCAAGCAGCTGAGCTGAGCACCACTGAGGACAGCAGTGTGAGCCCTGGGGGAGGCACGCACAGGGTTATTGGCACGCACAGGCAGTCAGGGCAGAGTCCACTCAGGGATGTGAGATGTCTGCTGAGTGTCTGAAGAGTTCTGGCTTGATTCTTTTACACCTGCGGACTGGAAACTGGTTTTGCCATCTGCCTGAGGCATGGAGAGACCTCCAGGAGCAGGATTACCCAGTCCAAACTTTTGGAAGGCTCTTTCAGTTTCCCCCTGGCGCAGTTCAAGGGAGAAGCCAAGTCACATGCAGTCCGATGTAACACCTCCTCACCCTGTGAAGGAAAGCTCCCTGCATGTTCCCAGCTGCCGCAGGGCTCTCCAGCAATTTGCTGGTAGTGTCTGTAAGAAAAGATGGATGTGGGGATCTGGGGTGGGGGGTTCTGTTCTGGCCTTGTGCAGCTTTATGTTGGCGGCTTGGACGGAGCACTGAGCGGCTTCGTGCTGAGGCCAGCAGGCAGAATGAAAAGTTGCCCCATGCAGGGACCTTTTCTGTCCATCTGCTACAAGTCTGTGCTCCTCACTGGCTGGATTTGGGAATGAGCCCCCATCACTGGAAGAGTTTCTGTGCAGCCAGGTCTGAGACCAGCAGCTACCCTTCCCTTTCTCTGGCACAGGAGTGGAGCTAGCCAGTAGTAAAAGACTACAGGTGTGTGCCCTCCATATGCATGCATGACAGGATATACTTAGAAGTGAACTCGATTTAGAAATGAAGGGCTCAGAATACAGTGTCTGGTTTGGCAAGGAGAATGTGAAAATGTGGTGTCGATGTCTCAGCCTTTCATAGGCTGGAACTAACTGCTGTAAAAAATCCTTGCAGGGACTCAGTCCGTTTAAAGAAAGAGCAAACATGTTAATCCTTGTTATTCCGGCATCTCTTTAATTGCTTTCTCCTGTTAAATGTAAAGGATTTGAAGTACACCATTAGGTACAGCTTTTGGAGACCTAAAAAATGTATGCATTTGTGATGGCTTTCTCTTGCACGTCAAGCATGCGTTTCAAAGGTTTATAAAAATGTGAGTCAGTAATGCATTTCAGCAATGTTGCCTTGTCAAAAACCCTTCCAGTTCCTTGGTAACTATTAATTGTTGGATTTCAGATGGCATGGATGTTCGAGCACCATATGTGATTGCATGTGGTAAGCTCTGTTGCTGCTAGGGTGGGAGGATGTCAACCACTTTTGAAAAGAAATTCATACTTGGGAATTAGTTTGCCACTTGAAAAGTTAAGAGAGGAGATTACGAATGTTCAGAATCAAATTTCTGGTCCCATTAAATTGCTGTAGGAATTTTGCCACTGGCTTCAGTCCATCTGTGATATCACTAGCAAATGTAACATCCAAAAGAAGATCCAGCCAGTGCCTCTGAGGAGTTGACAGGAGATGTGTAAAAGATTGCTTAGTAAATGAGAAGAAGTAGATGTTCTAGTTGTGTACATATTTCACTTTTCTACAGCAAAGAGAAGAAAACTTTATCTAAATTCAGTCTGTGATTTATTTCTTTCACAGTTTTCAGATTTTACATGCCTTTTGGGAAACCCTATAGTTTTAACATTGTAATGGTAATAAAATGAGGATATTAAGAAATATGCTATGGCACGAAGTGTTGCTGCAAAAATTCTTGAAGTTTAAATTGTTCTTTTCAGTCTATTATAATATCTGATACCACTGTTGTACAATTTGTAATTGTACAATGATATTAAATAGAAATTACCTCCACTGAGGAAAATCATAATAAAATGTTCATGAATATTATTTCATCTGATCACCTGTGTATATATTCAGGTATCACAAGTAATTCTGAAATATAATTCTAACATCATAAATAAGCGTGTATCTTTTTATTGACAGATTTAGGGTTTTTTTAAGTAGCCATTAATACAACATTTGTGATAAAGAGGAACAGCAAAAATGTAATAATTTGTATTAAAATTATTCTGGTTCAGGTCATTAACACCATGTGTAATACTGTGGTTTGAAATTCAGATCTGAATTTATGTTTAATTTGCATATTAACTATATTACATTAAGTAAAATATATTTACTTTATACCTTTTCAAATTGCTTCCAGTTAGAAATACACATTTTTGCCAGTATCTCAGACATTTTTGATGTAAACAATCCTAGGTTTACCACTGTGGTTTGTATTCCAGCAGCTTCAAGATTTCTTTGTCGTTTTCAGAGCCATATTGGTACCCAGGAACAGGCTGCCTTTGCCTGGAGTGTTTACTATCAAAATAAGTTGGGAAGAACATCCAAGAATATCCTTTTTTGTGGAAAAATGCTGCAGGTGCAAAAGTGGGCTGTAATTTATGTAATAATACACAGCAGAGCTAGAGCCTGACGTCCCTTTTTTCTGCATCCAGACTGTTCATTGACTTAGCTTTAAAATTTAGAAAAACATCATTGAGCCCTGAACATTTCAGTCGCATTGATCCACGTACCAAAACTGTTCTTCCTCCGCTTCAGCCCAGCATTTCTACACAGCTCTGCAATCCACAAATCAGCATGAGCCACTTGAGCAAAAATGTATATATCTTACTCATCAGATAAATTAGTATCTTTAAAATGCAGTGCACGGCTGTTACATATGAAGTTATGTGTCAGTTGTTGTTTTATGTCCCTAGATTAAAGGTTTAAAAATGCACTGGATTTTTGTAGAAGAAATGGTGTGGAGAAAATCTAATTTGAAATCTATAAGCAATCTGCTCTTACTTGATGAGAATTTAATCATTATTTCTTCAGCCATAAAGTTACCAAGACTGTTTCTATATCCTCTAGTTGATACCTGAGATACTATCTATTACTAAAGTTTTAAAGTACAATTACAATCTCTCCTTAGGTGGGCTAGACAGCCAGCTCAGTGTACCGTATTTTGTATATACATATTGTCTGAAGTGTTTGTGGCATGTCTTTCCTATAAATATTGATGAAAACCTGTACTTACTACATCAGTATTTTGTCTTTCTGATCACATTTCAGTGTGGTGTTAAATAAATGGTAACTGCCAATCTTTCATTTTCAGTTAATATTGCATATTTAAATTTGCATCTAAGTGCTTTCTGTGTCAAGTGGAGGCAAAGAAGTTGGCTTTTATGAATAGCATGCTGCTTTTTTCCACGTTTTAATCAAGTTCAGAATTAGTGCTTTTCAGTACTCTCAATATTTTTGTATAGAAGGGGTGTCAGTTGATTTTATTCCCTATCAGTGTGAAACTGTTTTCAGCGACTGTATTAACTATGGAACAGTTAATTGCTGCTGTAAATAGTGTTCTGTCTGTAGTCCACTAAGGATGCATTCATGCTTACACTCAGCTTTATCCACTGTTTGGCAGATCCTCCTCAGAGAGTTACGCTGAGTTGCACCTTTTCTGGTGCATCAAGTTAGAGCTGTGTATGCATGCAGTTCTTCATGGGATTCTCTCTTTATGATAAATCATTTTCCACTCCTCAAATCACACCATCCCCTCAGCTTGGTTATTCACTTAGGAAGAAGTCTACCAAGGTAACTGATTTGTTTTGTCACTGTTACATGTCTAAGTGCATCATTCAGTTCATCATAATGAAAATTTTGATTGGGACAGACTCCGTAATGCCTTCAAAAATAGTAGAGGAATGCATGTTGTGAGTCAGTACTGGTCAGGAAAAACAGCAGGGTTATTGTTTGACCTCTATCATGCAATAAATGCAGATGGTGATGGCCATGTAACTACGTTTCAGGAATGGTGCTTGTGTGCTGGGTCCCAGGATGCACTCTCCTGGTGACTGGCTGGGAACAGGCTGTACATGCCTTCCCTGCTATGGGAATTGTTTTCAGTAATAGCAAGACAAGCACCTCAGGAATTACCCAGTTCTCTCTTTTCTTTCAATTTATGAAAAAAGCAGATGACCGCATGGCTCCATAGCTGAAATAGATTCTCCTTCCTACCTCCTCTCCTATTTGAGGATATTACTAAGTTTGGTCAAAAAAGTAGTATTTAAAAGTGATTCCTTACCTGTTATCAAAAGTGAATATGACTATACTGGTTTTTCCTCTTTTGCTTTTGGAATATGTAGCTACAAAAATCCAAGGTGCCATAATGATCTTAAATGCCTGTCCCTGCCTGTGAAAATAATTTGCCTATCCTGCTGTCACCTGCTGGGAGTGGAGGGTTTGGGAGTGGTAATGTCACTAATTAATACTCTAATAGAAAATTTATGGAGAGCTTAACAGCACTTGCCTATCAAATTAATGTTGGTGCTCTTACCCTTCTTCATTCTTGCTTTAAGAGCTGCTTGTACTGTATGTACCTCTGGAACCAGGACAAGGTTGGCAACAGCTATGCATGGAAATTGGTGAAAATTCATGAGAATTGCACAGGCTAAAGGTACATTTCTGAAGTTATTTGATTTCCCAATTAAACATAATTGGGTTATGAGGGGGGAAAAAGCTGCTCCTTGTAGGGCTGTTCTGCATCACCTCTTGAGCACTGCAGTTCACCCCGGAGGTCTGGGTAGCCGGTGGGGATGCGGTTTCGATTGGGTTCTGCTCTCAGCAGGGCACGTAAGCCTGGAGGCATCAGGTGGTTCCTGAGGCAGTTCTTCCTCTGCTTCTGAGAGCTGGCCAGACAGATCTTTAAATGCTGACAGCTGTTCTTTGAAAGTGAAAGATTTTAGTGTTGGCAGGGGTCTAAGCAGAGGGGATGCTGCTGCAGTCTGCATTATATTGGGCTTCAGGCAAAAAGGTGAGGGCAGAGGGAACACACTAAAATTTCCAGCGTGCTGCAGAGGGTCTTGCAAGGCTGCAAACCACCCTGAACTCTTGTGCTGTGCAGTGCCCCTGACAGATTTTTTATGGCCAGCAGGTTTCTGGTCTCCCACTGGGTCATTTAGTTCCTGGCTGAGCACTCCCAGAAGCTAAGGGAGGTTTTCCACTGAGGATCTGTCCTTTACTGCCAGCAGGATCAGCAGAGCCTGTGTGCACAGCCTGTGCCAAGGCTGCCACCCTTGCTGCCCGTCTCAGATGAGTGTGAGGGACAGCAGGTAAGGGTTGACAGACTTTGCTTGGTCTTTCCTGGTGGCTCTGGGTGCTGGTCTTTACAGACTGACAGCTATAAAATTAGATAATCAGTTAATCACTGGTAAATTAGGCTTGCGTCTTTGCGAAGAACAAATACAGTATTTATGTAAAAGTTGTTAGGAGTTTTTCTCTTTTTAATTAGCAGAAATAGATGCAAAATGAATAATGATTAGGCAGCTGATGAATTCAGTAGTACAATTACGCCTAAAGCTATGTCCCAGTACTTAATGATGGATGCTCTGAGCAAAGAAGCCTATTTATTTAATGTATTTATTAAAAAAAAGTTAGACATTTAGCAAGATGTCTGTGTATATTACAAGTATCTGAACCTCAGCATCTGAGAAAACCTTTCTAAAATTTGACAATATAAGTATTTTTAAAATACTTTCTGTAATTATTAATTTTAAATTAACTGTTACTGTAGTTACTGTGAACTTTTGGGTTTATATGAAAGGCTGTTTTTTAACCAATAGCTAGTGAAATCCTAAGCATTCCCTGGAAATGAGAACCACACAGGAATTGTACAGTTGAATGTATTTTTCTTTCTCCTTTTGGGTAGTCTGAGGTGGAGGAGTGGAGGAAATGACAGAGCCTGGGGTGTCTGCTCTTTGAGGCTTTAAGAAAATGCAAGTCATGATGAGCAGCTGCCTTGTATGCAGCCAGTTGGGAAGGCTAAACTGATTAGTCTGTAAACGCTAGGAGATGGTAAGTGTTGGTGTCAAAGCGACTGTGACAGTCATCAGATTGTGGTTTATCTCAAGCTGCCGTTTGAATGATGGCTCTCCCCCACAGAAGCAGTTTTATGGCTTTGCAGAGGTATAATCTGAGCCCAGCCTGATGGATCCAGAGCTGCTCAAAGCAGCTTCCCAGTTCTCTGGTTTGCACTACCAACCCTGGGCTTTTCACGAACAAGACTGTTATTTTCTTTTCACCAACCAGGAATTACAAACATAAAATTTACTAGTCCTGACAGAGTGGAAATTGGCACTTGCCCATTTGCAGAGGAGTATTAGACAACAACCGAGAGTCCCTTGAGGACAAAGCATGGGGGCAGCTCACAGCAGCAGCAAGCGGGTGCTTCCTCTCCCATGTTTGTCTGGGGCAGTAGCAAGCTTGCTTTTTGCACTTTGTGCTCAGAGATGGTCACAGGAAAAGGCATTCCTGTGAATAGATGGGCTTCTAACCTGCTGCAGAGCTGGGCAAAAGCATGAGGTGATCCTTTCAGCTCTAGCTCGGTGATGCCCTCAGGAGGGGCTGGAAGATGGGCAGTGAGCATGGCAGTGCTTGGGGGGAAGAGTCCCCTCCATGCTGGGTTTGTGGCACGCGTTCCTCAGCGAGGCAGCTGAGGGCACACACAGCCATGCCTGCAGGAACTGGCGCTCATCTCTGATAAAGGTTCAGTAGCTGCACTACCTTTGTGAAGTTGGATATAAAACCCACTCTCAGTTTGTTTCTTCAGTGCTGCAGACAGGAAGAAAGCTCCTACCTGCACTACGTGTGGACTTCTTGGCTATTTTAAGTTTTAGGGTTATTTAGCACCCAGTCATAGGAACTTCTGCTAAAATATAGTCCATGTCAATGGGAAGAAAAAGGGATTTACTTACTCACATAGAGCAGGGAACCTCCTGCAGTCTTATATGTCCCAGTAAAGGCTGCCATTTTTCACAGAAGATACCCTCTATTCTGGGTGATGAGCAAACCCTTCTTCCTAAAGATTTCCTGGAAGAGCCTGACCATCACCTGGACAATAAATTTTTATTTCAGTAAGGGTCAGAGGGAGCAGTCTGAAGCTCTGAAAGCCAGTCACAGTGGAGCTCCTCCATACAACCCCCACAGCTGCAGATGAGTCAGGAGGGGGTCAGAAGAGCTGTTTCACAGATGCTGCCTGCTGGGAGATACATAATAGGAGGGTAAACAGTAAATGGAGATAAGTAAGAGAAGGTGAGAAGACAGCTATTATCCCCTTTACAGTAGAGAAAATTTTTAAACCACACAAAAGCAAAATTAGGAAGAATATGGAGGCTAAGGGGCATATATAGATGTTACCTTAAAACATTATTCCTGCTTTGGAAGGTTCTGTAGCAAAGAAGAATCACAAGGAAAAACAAACAAGAATCCAGAATAAGAATTTTTAGGCCCTGAACTTTGAAGGAAAGGCTGGAAACTGGAATCTGGTTATTCAGCAGAGGGCTGATAGAGGAAGAAAGGAATTTGTGGAGATAGCAGTGAGATATGTAGAGTATAATTAATCTTTTTTTAATGTTTTAATTACATGTATGGGGTCTCTTCTGCTTTTCTTTTTTCTCACGAGAGTTAAAAATTTTTTGTATTTAAAACTGTTAGATAAATGTGCAACACCTTTGATATTTGGTCCTCTATATATTACAAACATTTAGAATAGCAATTTTTGCTACTGTCCTATGAATTGTGTAAGAGTGTTTTTCCCTTCCTTCTAATTCTCTGGAGAGTAAACCATCCCCAGCACATCGTGATGTGGCAATTCAAAATGCTCATACTCCTGGTATGTACTGTTTCTTTAATGAGGGCCTGTAATGGTGCCTCCATACTTGTTCGGTGGAAAAGCGTATTTTAAGACACAGGCTTTGATTTAAAAGCTGTTGGTGGCTGCCTTGCAATAGGTGTATTTCTCTACTTTCCTAGCTGAAGATTTGTATGAAAAGTGACAATTAAGAAACCAGGTTTCCTGCTCTGGATGTAGTGGGCAGCGCTAGTTGATCTGCAATCTGGAAAGATGATGACATTGGTTGCTAGTTTTGCAAGGATAAGAGACTATTGATTTCTGGCAAATAGATTATGGTAAGGCAAACATTCATAAAAGCCATGCAGAGAGCATAATAATATTCAGCAGTGGAGTAAAAAATGCAATTGATTTACCGTGCTGCCATAAAGCAGCACTCCTGCTCTCCCTGCCCCAGTAACAGGCTCTTCCCTGCTGCTGCACCTCTGTCCGGGCACCCAGCAGGGACCCGAGGGTGCCACTGGCTCTAATTGCCTGGAATTTGGCAGCTGGAGGGGATGCCACTCACCTTGGCCTGCCTCAGCATTTATAAATTGCAGCTACACTGTCCAGACATGGCTCAGTGTGGTAAAGTCATCTGGCTGGGGAAAGCCAAGTTCTTGCCATTCCCAAATACCCCCTGCCATGCCACTCTCCCACCTCTGCTTGCCCCCAGCTCGCATGTGTGTTCTGTGCCCTCCATTGCCCAAATGCATCTTCTGCTGGGGCTGATGCTCCCTTCTGTCTTGCTGTTGTGCACCTGAGAAACATGTAACCAGGATTATTTAGTTTAGTTATTTTTGTTCTGCATGAAAATTAAACCATTGGTAGCAGTTTTTTTGGTGTATCATGGTTTTTTTTAAAATTCAGTTCCATGACGGCTTCATAAGGCAAAGGTATAGCAGCATTGTGCCAGTGGGATGCTGTTTCAGGTTGCTATTCGTATACCAGCTAGGTGACTTTCTCTTCTGCTTCCAGGATGTTAGGATCAATGTTGCATGATTTTGTGGATTTTGGATGCATTTTTCAGGTCTTTTAAATATTTAAGTGCTAAGCCCAGTAGGACGGAAGGGATGTATTGTTTTTTCAGCCTGTCAATGAAAACAGAGAAATGAATGGATCTGGGTGTGACTTTGTGAGCCCAGAGGGTCAAAGCTGGAAATGCTTGCACATAAGAATGGGAAGGAATAGGTTTTTCCTGTTTTTGCTTTAAAGTAATCTTGCATCCTTGCATCTCCCAGTATTCCCCTACCTTTTAATGGTACAGGCCTTTTTTTTGGTATAAGCAGTGGTGCCAACATACTCTTCCCATTTTCATAGGGAAGCTGGCCTTTTCTGGTCTATTCTGCTGTAGTCACCCAATCTGCTTCATCTCATGTGGCATTTCTGTCAGTTCTGGTTTGTCAGCCTGGCCTGCAGGTTAGAGATGGGGAAGCCAGGATCATTATGGGATAAATATCCCCTTCTCCTGTCACACCCATACTGAAACTTGAGGACATCTTACTACATCCTGGCAGTGCACAGTTGAGATACAATTGTTTAGTAATGTCTCTTAAGAGGTCTTTGGCTCAGCCTTGGTTTTTATGCAAACTGCCTGTTGTGGTGTTGCTCTAAGCTGCCTGCGTTACTGCTTTTCAGCCTCAGTTACAGTTATTAGTTCCTCTTCTCTCACAACTGGAAATTATTCAGCTTTTCAACTAAACTGCATTTATTTTGACTAAAAGAAATAGTTTTAGAATAGGTTTAGAATTTGGTGGTTTTTTGTTGTTTTTTTAATGATACGGTCTAAAAATGGCTGAAGTGTGTATGCACTAACTAAAATACTGTACAGCTTCCAATATACCCTGTTAAAATCTGTGCTGCGTTGCTGTTTGCAGGTAATTAATATTGTGGTATTATTTCTTATGTTCAGTAAATTATTGCTGAAGTTTTAATCTGTTGAAATACAAAACTGTAGAGAATTTAATGCTGACCTTTGTATGTGAAGTTAAGTATAATTATTAGATTTGTAGAAGTCCTTTTGAATTAGCTAACATGTACGAAGTTATACTTTCACTTGCCATGGACTGTTGAATTGATGTTATTTCCAGTAAGCTTGCTGGAAGTGGGAAGAGAGCATTTACCAGAGGTTTCTGCCTAGCCATTAACACATATTTTTATTTTAAAGTGTTGTGTAAAATAAATCCATGCAATATGCATGCACTCATGTGCATAGATGCACAAAGGATATTGGTTAAAAAAATTCAGAGCTAATTCATAGTATGTAAAGAACTTAATGGCAACTCAGGGTACACTTTTGGAGATGGCGATAGGCTCAAGATGATTGCAAGGCTGGGCCGTGGAGCAAGATAGCAAAAGCATCGTGTACGGTCAGCTGAAAATGCTGTTCTTTCTCTTTCCTACAGTGACTAGCAGCTTCAAAGATGACAGATTACTTTCTGGTTTTCTTGTATAAAATCTGGCAAGTGAGTTTTCCCTCAGTTTGTAAAAAATTCTTTTCTGTGCAACACCTCAAATGAGGATATAGGTTGTCTTTGTAGAAAGATGGTGTCTTCTGTAGGAGCAGTTTTTAGGTTTGTCACTACTTCTAACACTTAACTTGAGGGGTTTCTTACAAAAATGTTTCATACAAATTTGCTATACTAGATCAGTTTGCCCTCAGCTTGTTTGTTTTGCCAATAGCGTCCAGCAAGTGACTAAACCAACAATGAGCCTTCTTCCTTCTCTCATGAAAAAATCTCAAATCCTTTGGTTTGCACTTCATGTATGTTCTAGTTTTTCACCTAAATTGGCTCTGTGGCTGCCGTGGCTGCTACATTGAAGCAGCAGTGCTGAGCTCTTGGATTACAAGGAGAAGGAAGCATTTGCTCCATTCCAGGGTGCCTGGCTGAGCTGCACTATGTTTCAGGGCAGTCCCTCTGTCTCACGGTCTCGTTCAGGAGCTTCTTTAGTCCAGACCTCTGGACTAAATTCTGGTACACTTGTGGAAAGGTTACTTTTGCCTTGCCACCTTGCACATGTAGTTGCAAGCTGCCGCCTGCAGAGAACTGGAACTGCATAAAGAGCTGCCTGCAGGGATGAGAAGTGGTTGTGTGAGCCATGGGCAGGGTAAAGCAGGAGTGGATGGGCACTGATACTGCTCAGGCTGGGCACTGCAGAGGCCTGAACAGTTCTGCTGAGGTCCTCTGGAAATCAGTCAGTGCTGAGAGGACTTTGCACTTGACTGGAGATAACTCACTTTTTTGAGCTGAACTGAGTAAGAGAACAGCAGCAATGTTCAGACTCAGGAAGAGCAGATGACTTGGGTTCTGAGTTCTTCCCAATTGCTAGATGAGCCCTTTGTTCATATTACCCTCTGTCTGTTCTGCTGTTTTCTCTGGGGATTTGCAGTTGTGACTATTGCTGTATGAAGCGCGTCTAGCTAGACTGGGGCCTCCTACAGAAGTTGTGCTGCTGTCCCTGTCCGCATTTCAGACAGGACAGATTTAAAAGAAAACAAAAAAGCATATACTAAGTGTCTTCTCAGAAGTCATAAATTTTCTAATGTGCCCAGGTCTCTTCTACCACATGGCCCCCTCATGTGTAATGTGGGTTGCAGATACTTCCAGGCTGTCAAATGTGGAAGGAGATCTTTATGGCAGAAGGGAGGTGCCCATTGTAGGACCTAGCCCATCTTGTCCTTTTGCTCATTTGCTTCAGCAAGCAATTTTATAATTATTACCACTTCTTAATCAGTTCCAGTTGGTGTGGATTTAGGTACCAAGTGCTTAGTGTTGGTTGCTCGAATCTGGAAACAAAGATTTTACAATAGGATTGTCTCGAACATTTGATGTGTGAGAATGCAGTGCTTGCTTCTGATTTTTGTGATATCTTTGCAGATACAGCCAAGCTGGTTTGGTGTGAACAATTCGAGCTTTGGAAATAAAATGTACCATGATACAGACACAGCTGTCTTGGCGCTCTCCAAGCTCGAGGCAGCAGGCAGTGTTGCTGTTCACCACAGTATCCTGTTTTCAGATCTGAGCATCGGCTTTACTGCAGTTACCTGCTGGCGGTACAGCACACCCTTGGAACAGGGAGCAGAGAACAGAATTTCATTGTGGACAGGGAGTTGGTACAGCTGTTAGAGACTTTGACAAGTTTGCCTGCCTTGTCAGTTACTTATAATCAGAAATCCTAAGAGCTTATTGGAATATCCAGTTTCCCACTCATCATTGGCTTTGTTTTTCCCAGTATCCCTTTTCCTAACATTATATACATGAAGTCACAGCTTTTTTCAGTTTAAAAAAGCAGGTAAGAATAATTAATTTGATAGTTTTCATCTAAAGAAAAATACAAAGCTTTCAACAACTTTACCAAAACCTGTTTCTTGGTATATTTCTGGGCATTTGTATTTTGATATGTGGCCTTAAAAATACTATGGATCTTCTCTCTTTATTCATTGAATTACAGGCCTTTTGAAATACCATTTCATGTTCATGGGTTTGCACAGTGCATAGCACAATGGACTTGCAGTCTTGGCTGGACCTGTGGTTTTTACTGTAACACATTTTTTTATACTTTTTGTTCCACTGCAAGCATTAGTTAAGTCATTCTGCCCCAAAACCCAGCATCCCCTTTAGACTGCATATTGTCCTCAGGGTACAGAATAAGACTAGCATAGAAAAAGCTTTTAGAAACATGTGCCTTCTCTATGTCCTCTGTGGTGAAAGTACAGCCTCTCCAACCTGGGTCGATACTGCATGTGAGCTGCATTCTCTTGTGTATAAATACACCGTGTTAAAAAAGGAAAAGCACTGAGTGCAGCCTGCTTTCTAGTGTGTCGATGCTCTTCTCGGAACTGATGGGCCAATTCCTTTCTCCTGAGCTCACTGCTCCTGGGTGAGCCCGAGGACAATGTGCCTCCTCCTGCCCTTCTCTGCCAGTTGGACAAATCCAGCCTTGGCACGACAAATTGGGGAGGATCTGCTCCACCAGGAAAGAGATTCTGGTGAGGTTTGTCATGTTACTCACTGTGCATCTTTCCTGACTTGCCATCTACTTAGATTTGTAAGTTGGCTGTCTCCTGTCTACTCCAAGAAAACCCATTTGTAGAGGTGATGTTGGTATTCATATGCTTAGGCAAGATAGAGTGGTCTGGTTTGTTTTGCTTTTTGTTATTTTTCTTTTTTTTCCATAAATGCATGTTTTAGAGAAAGAAATAATTCTAAAATTTGGGGGTGGGGGGCTGGGGAGGTGGGATTGGACAGGAAAAGTGAAACTGGCATGGTGCACAAGTTTTCAAAACTTTCAAGAAAAGTGAGGAAATTAATCTCAATGTATATTTTTAATGCAGTTCAGCAGCCAAAACAGGATGAAGCACCATTTGCTTGTTTTATTTCTTACTGACAAAAAACCCAAAACAAACTCAATTTGGTAAGAAAACATGTCTCAGACACATACATTGTTTATGCTTTGTCTGTTTAATGGCATAAACAATAAAAATACTGATTCCAAAAAGACAGATCCACAAACCTGGGGGTGTGCACATAGACAGTCTCTCAGTGAGTGCAGTAGTCCAACAGTAATCAGGAAATGCAAACCTGCATTTCCATGTCTCAGAAGAGCTCCTTATTCTAAAGGCTCCAGGTTAGTCTGCAGAGCATTTCTCTGGATTCCTGCTCTTAAGGCTTGTGTTTGGGGCACTTTGGGAAATGAATGACTTGGCTTACAGCCATTTCACTTAAGTCCTTTCATTTAGGTGGGAAACATGTCAAACAAGGGAATCAAGTCTTATTCTGAATATTCTGGAGTGCATTTGAAGGTAGCATCCATTTCAATGTTATAGTTTCATAGTATCCAGTGCCCCTTTTCACCTGCAGCTCCCTGATGTTTGTCATGCGAAGATGCAGAACAAATCTTACTTTTGTAGGGTTTGCTTTGTTTTACTAGAAACTACTTTATAGTACCAGAGCATACAGCAGTTATTTACAGTAAAGATACAAAAATAGTTGTCAGGTCAGAAAGTCTGCCAGAAGCAGCTTTTATGTTAACAGAGATTTTGATTAATTTTCTTCTCTTGGTTGATTGTTTTTCTTTCAGAGTTACTGTTGCCTGGGTTGGATTTCCCTGAAGTGTTTTCAGTAGAGAAAGGCAGCAAGCTGCCTCTAAGTGTCAAACCCCAATTCTAGTCAGAAGCTGTCAGGAGTATCTACCTGCACCTGAAGGCAGCTCAATCCTTTTTTGAAATTGTAGACTTTGCCACTAGATTTAAAAAGTGAAAATATGGAAACAGTACTGATGTGAACTACCCCACTGGTTTCTTGACGTGGGTCTAAGACTGTGGTTGGGTGACCTGAGGAGACAGCGGGATTATTTACAAAAGATGACCAAGCAGGGCTTTTGCCACAAGCCTGTTAAACTTTCAACAGAATTTGTGAAGAATCTGTGGCTTGAAAAAGACCAAAACATGTTCAGCTGATGCAAGGAAGAAGTGAGAAGTCGTTAAGGGAATGGCATCTTTCTGGATTCCATCTGAAATCTGGGATAAACTGTATTTTTGTTCTCCATCATGGATTGTAGGAAGTTTCCATCTTGGTATTTTAGTAGTTCGTTTCTTCTGTCTGTGTTTTGTCGTTAGCATTTGGAGTGAATGCTACACCTTTGGGTAGTTTCTGTTTAATGTGCTTTTAGTGCTATTGTCATTATTACTATTTTACCAGTAATTTAGTGTTATGTGACTTAGTTAAAGATTGCAATGTGATTCTTCATCACTATCACAAATATTTGGTGTCTCTAAAGGAATGGGAATGAGATGTCATAGCAACAGATGCGTAGTTCTGAAAATGTAATACATTTTTAAGAAGGAAAACTTAAAGAAAAGCAGAAATCCTGGTTCTACTAAAATTGGGCTGTGCCTTCACACAAAGTCAGAGGCCCAGTATAAATGGGTATCCCAGGGCTGAGTACCAGTGTTTTTAAGGTAGTTAATTTATAACAAGAAGCTCTAAAGCACCAACCAGTGCTGGGTCTCAGGGCTGCAATCCACACACGATGTTGCCAAAGATTGTTTGTTCATGTGCAGAGATCTCCATGATAGCAGTGTCTCTTGGCAGCCATTGGAAACTGCTGTTATTAAAAACCCTACATTTCTCATTAGAACAACTCTATTGTACATATTGTTTAAATATAGATTACTAATGAAATGCCTTTTTATTGCTTTCCCAGTGAATACTTTCAGCATAAAGTTAATTTGTAGCGTTACGTAAATTCTGTGTAACTTCAATCAAGTTTTTAATTATGTTTTTAACACAGTAATTCCCATTTGATTTATCATCTCCTGTTAGGTATTTAACATTTCACAAGGTGTTTTTTTCTTATTTTCCTTTTTTTTCCTCCTCCTGTTTTGGTCTTTGATGTCACCTGGAATAGAGCCTCACTCTAAAGCTGTGTAGCTTTGATTTCCTTTCACGCAAGTATGATTTAATGAAGAATTGCTACAGAAAACCAATATTGGAAATGCTTTATTGTTATAGTATTGATTAGCAAAAATAAGATTAAACATACTACCAGTGAGAAGACATCCAGCTATTTCATTTGCTGCCTTCCCTTTACCTTCCTTTCAGTTGCTCCAGTTCAGTGAACCTTAGATGCTGACAGCCCTTGGATTCCATTTAAAATGTCAGTTGCTACTTAACACCTGATGACCACTCAGTCTGTGGCTGCCTTGCATAGATACCAATTGTTCTTGCAAATGTTTGCTTGCTCACTGAGCAGATAAATGTACCCTTTTTTGGCAAATTGTCTGCACATTAATCACATCTGAGATAGGACTTGTCAGGCAGCATCTCAGGTCTAGATAGTTATTTTCAGTTGTAGGTACATATTTTTTTTATATCTTTCTCTGATGAAATTAAGTGGAAATAGTTGAAGTTAAGTCTATCTTCAGAGGTCATGGCAGAAAAATTTCCTCAAGAAGATGTTTGATATTTCATGTGTTTATGTAGAAATTTTCTTATATGCATGTGAAAAGATGGGGATTAGTTTTGTACAACAGTGGGGGATCTTTTAATTAAAATTCACAGTCTTTTTTTTCTGAAATCGGGGCTTCCTTGAACTCAGTAGTGATTTTTGCTCAAAAATTGTTCATGCTGAAGTAAAAACTGTGTAAAGGATTTGTGACACATTCTGAATGCAGGTACACTTGAAGTAGCTCAGTTGGGTACTCAAAATTAGTAGCAGAATTTGAAATATTTGCTTTGGGAACATACTATTAAATATAAATTAATTACTATCTTAATTTACTTTAAGGACATTTGCATACTTGCAAGTTTATTTCTGGAAGACTGGGATTATAAAGACCTTTGCAATATGCTCACTGTCCTGTTTAAAAAATGAGTATTTGTAATACCTAGCTACAACCTTTATTTAAAAGTGCATTTTGAGTTATTTGCAAAATACTATTCATAATGTGCTTGTACACTTTACATCCTCAGTGCGTGCTGGTATTCCAGCATTGTCTGATAATTCCATCAATTCACAGGTCTCCTGCAGAAATGAAAGGCAAAGAAATAATCGACTCTCCCTCTTGAAAAAATCACATTTCATATGTAACTATTACAATGTATTTGATTGAGATGGGAATTGTGTTACTTTCTCATGGGAGTTGTTTGAATTTCCACTGTTTAAAAATCAATTCAGCTTGATGAGTGGTGGATTCAAGCAGTGGAACCCATTAGGGTGATTTCATATCACCAGTTGCACCCTATTTAATCTTTCTGTTGGGAGATAATTAAGCTGAACTCATTAATTTGCACAGATGTTGAATGTTTCCATCAAACTTGGCTTTCTCCACCCTCACCTGTGTTTCCTGCCCAGGTGCATGGCACTGCCTGCAGTGGGCAATGCCCCATGGCACTGAATGCACAGGTGACTGTGATCTCCTTGGAAGGGATATAAACTTTTCCTGCAGCTGAGTCCAAGTAGGAGTCTTGGGCTCTGTCTTTTGTCTTGGGCTGGTAGGCATAAAGATAGCTTTTCTTTTTTTCCTAACTGCCTGAGGTAGAATGGCTCAATCTTTAATGGTTTATCTATATATGTAGCTTCCTTTTAAGCCACATACAAGGTAGTGTGGTTTGGATTTTTTTTTAAAACAAGAATCTGTAAATCCTCAACCTGCTACATTTCTATGGGCTCTGAATGCATTTGGTGCTTTGTTAATATGCTGGCAAAGAAATGCTTGCTTTTGGTAAGTGATGTGTTCCTTTTGACATCTAGGTTTAATTTCCTTTGAAGCAATGGTATTTTCTTAAGAGAATTTAGAGCTGGTAAAAAGCCCTCGTGTACAAGGGCTGACCATCTCTATTTTCTTTCAAGTCTACAAAAGCGGATGGGAGTCATTCATCCCTACACCCAAAGTGATACTGGTTGTGAGCAGATGCTTTCTGTTGGCCATGTAGACATTTTAGGAGAAGGCACAGTAGTGCCTGGTTTGCTCTACAGTGACTGATTGCCCTGAGTGCCTGTGGTGGGAGCTCTTCTGTTTACTGTGCACAGCAGAGTCCATCTGGCAGGTGACAGACGCAGAAAAGACCTGCATTTCACTAGAAACGTAGATTAACACTTCTCTGGTTTATCATCCTTCTTGCTAGCTAGTAAAAGAGTGATGTGTATTTTACTGTATTTAGCTGGTTTCTAATACTCCGGTTCCATGATCCAGTCACAAATAGGCTTCTCTTTTTTTCCTGTCTTGGTCTATCTAAAATTTCTATCCAGTTTAGAATCTGAAATAGAAGTCTAGGTCCAAGTTGCTGTGTTGACATCTAGAATTTACCAAACACATATGCTCCCAAAACCTCCTAAAATGATTTGATCTGGATTTTGCTGCCATGGAGTAGCGTCTGTTGTAGGGACACATAATCACTTGGAAAAGAAGGGTCTTTTGACATTTTTAGCTCTTGGTATCTTACTGAGTGCATGGGTGCTATGCAGAAGAAATTGAAGTTGCAGGAATGCTGCATCCAACATTATGTTGGATTACAATGCGGTTAGAGTATAAATCTCAAAATAAAAAAGTGAAATTAATGCAAGGTTTTAAAATTAAGAGACACGACAGCACCATGGACATGCATCTGCTGGAGTGGTGAATTACTGGGGATATTTCTAACTCATGTTCTTGTGCTTGTAATTGTTCTAAGATGCACAAAATGCACACAGTACTGCACCAGAAAGTAGTTCATCCAGTAAAATATGTTCCTAAAGAGATGACAGGTAAACAGAAATTCCTCTTTTGATATTTGCACAATATTGCATTGATTGTTAAAGTGTAGAAGATGTAAATGCTTTTATTTCCAACAGCATTTCCTTTGAAAAGGACCTCCATAAAGATGAATAAAAACAACAAATTTGTCATCATTTTTTAATACACCTGAAATAATATGTGTTACTTGTGTAAGTTTTTGCCATGGGATCCAAGCTTTTTTTTCCACTCCTTTCCAAAGGAGTGATACTTTAACTAGTTGTGGGGCTATTTTTCCTATTTGCTTAAATAAGTAGTTCAGTCTAGGTGGAGCTGGAAGGGCCTGAATTTTTAAACTCTTGTGTGAAGTGGAGGGACAAGGCCAAGCAGAAGGGAATGCCATTAGCACGCAGTGACAGTCGCAGCAGAGCTGTTTAGACAGCTGCACATGTCATATCATGTACTCGGGTCCCAGTCATGCTGCTATTTCTGTCTCGTTAGCACAAATCACAGCATCTACTTTTGCGAGTCCCTGTTGCACTTTGGCTTATCGAGGGGCCCTTCCTAATTTGAGTGAGTCTAAAAGGGATGCTGAAAATTCACAGTCTGGTTACGAGCTGTTCGTTGTACAGAGCACAAGGCAGTGCCACCAAGCCCAGGTCTGGCCAGGAATTGGACACCTGGCCCCCCTTTGTGGGCACTTGGGAATGGTGCCATAGTGCTTGTCTGGACTCGGAGAGGCGGCATTTCCTACCAGACAGTATCACCACATAAGATGTTTATATAGAACAAGTCAAGCTCATTCAAGGAAGGTCTCTAGAGGAAAATTCTCTGTCTACTGCTTGTTACTGCTTCAGTGGTCACATATTCTAGATACTGTCTTCTCAGATAACCACCAAACTCTAGGAGATGTAAGCATTGCTTCCAGTGAAGCTTATGGTGAAGTAATACATTTGGTGTGATAACTCAACTATAAACCAGTTTTATGAAATAAGGTATTTTTAAAAGGATAAAACCAACTAATGCGGGTTGATGTGGCATTTCTTTGTTATGTTTTGGTAGAGTTTTTTTAATATTTGCCCACACTAAGACATCTTGTTTCTTGTACTTTTTTTATTCTCACTGACCTGGACCAGGTTTTTCATTGTTTTCTGAAAAGTTCATGTTTTCAGTACAGTAGGCATGTGTTGTTTTTCAGAAAATAATGATGTAAAACATTAATACAATTTAGCTGTTATTAACTTGAATTTTAAGAAGGCTTATGATCTGCTTAACTATCCATGTTCCATTCTTTATATGACACATTCATTTCAAGAACTCTAAATTCTTCCTATTGCTGCTAAGCTTTCCTGTGTATTAGACAGAGCTCTAACTTCACCTGCAGTGTACATATGGAGAAATGAGTATTTTTAAAGTGAAACTTCATGTTAGGTGCTCAGAAATATATCCACAGGGGTTTTTTATGCCGTTTACAAATGCAGTGTATTTCTTGGTTTATGAGTTTGCTGCATGTTTACTGTTTGAAGAATAACGCACTTATTTACTTGCTTCAATAGTAACACTTCATATCAGCTTACAATTTTAGCAAAGTATGAGGCTCATAAACAGGCATAAGTCAAACATAGTATATTGATTTAATACTTCTCCTCATATGAATTATCTCAAAGTCTTTCACCTTGTTCAAAATGAGGGAAATTAGAGTTACGTTTGTCTGTCCTTAACTGTCTCTCTTGTCTTCTGCAGGGACACATGTCCTGACTTTATGTGGTTTAATTGTTTTAGCAATAAGGATCGGAAGATTTTTTTATTTCTGGATGAGACAAGCTAGAACATGACAGTGAGTGCTAGGAGAAGCCTTCCCAGGACAGCAGTTGATGTGGTCATCACCTAGATGATTGCTATGGCTGGTCTCTGAGCTTCAGCTGTCTGTGACACTTTGTGTGAACAGTTGGTGTAAGAGTGGCTCCTGTATCTGCTGCCATGCTTTCAGGCTTCCTAGTTAACTGGTGCTGGAAGACAGCTATCTTGCTCTCTAGAAATATTTAATCATGATTTAATCTAGCAAATAAATATTCACTAGTATTTCTTGATGACATAGTCCACTGATAACAGGCACCTTGAACAATGACTTCCTTAATTCAGTATTTGAAATTTTTCTCGCAGTAGCAGTATGAACGGAACCAAACATGTGTACAGCATGTGTTGTATTTGCAAAGGGAGCTACAGGGGAAAGATGGTACTGAAGAAATTTAAAATTTTTGAAATTAGCTAGGCTGTTGTCTTTTTATGTTGCTGCCTTTTTCCTGCTGTTGCTGCTGTTTTTCCTTTTTCCTGATGTTGCTGCCTGTTCCTTAACAGTGATGGCATCAGCAGGCTGTAAATGCGAACTTCTCTTGTACAATCCTGTGCTGCTCAGAGGTGGACAAGAGGTGGTGGAGCAGCAGTGTGGGAAGAAGCCTCTGAAAAGGAGGCACGGAAGTCCAGCTGTAGTGCATCTTATACAGGGTTGTATATGTGTACATGTGTCCTGGCTAATGAGTCACTGGCAGCTTCAGCAGAAAGGGCCAGACTTGTTGAGCTCTGCTTATACCACTACATGTTTAATGGGACTAAACAGGAATCCAGTTGCTGTCCTCCTACTCCTTCATCTGCAAATACCGGCAACCGTATCCATGCCTCATCCACAGGAAGGGTAAGTGAAAGCTTCCTCCAAGCCTCCTGTGTAAGGGATGGAATAGACTCAACCCACTTTAAGTAATCTGCAGAAGAGCCCTTTCTGTGGAAATAGTTGTTTTCACATTTTTGTCTTGGAAACTGCTGAAGCATCCCACAGGGTTTGTGTTTCTGTCTTGGTACTTGCTGTGCACGCAGGCAATAAGAGCCAGGCTTAGTGCTAATCAGCTGTGATTCATTGTGCCTTTACTCCACAACGTCTTATACTGAATAGATTTGAAACCTTTGATACATCTTCCTTTGTTGGTTTGTTTCCACAATTCACTTCCATTAATTTCCAGGGCCCTAGGGATCTTTGTTCTTGCCTTGCTGATGCTGGCCATAAGCACACGGGCAGACAGGCAGCTGGTTACGCCTCTGCCTGCCAGGCTTCAGGAGCAAATTCCTTCTGCACAAGCGCACAGCTCACTCAGCCCTCTCTCCACTCCCGTCTGGATTATGGTTTCATTAAGGTCTCATACATATGTGATATTTTAACTCAAATGGGATATAATAAATTTCATCTGAATAAGCAGTGCCTTTTATGTGTCATAAATTTTGCCTTCTCCTGTCCCCACTATTACGCTTCCCCCCTTAACATTTCAGTTATATACTGATAAACTCCTCGACATTTAAATAGTACTGCAGCAGCTCGAGGTGGAGAAGTGGGTCACGCTGAGCTATCAGGAGAGCCGTGACTTTTATAACTGGCTGAATAGGAAGCTCCCGGCTACTCAGATTTCTGCGAGGTTCACTGCCACTGCTGAAAGGAAAGAAATAAAGTGTGCTTTTATTCTGAAAGCACTTTGCACACATGAGTTAACCTTTTCAGGGCTCTGGTGTGAGGTGGGTAAATGTTGTTGCTTCAGGTGGAGAAACTGAGGCAGAGGCTGGCGTGTGCCATTCTCCTGCATGGCTGGGGTTGGGTGCTGGCTGGCAGGCTCTGCTTGAGCTCACATCACAGCCACGTCCTTACCTGGTGAGATACAAGTTTGGTCCTTTTCTGCCACCCTACTGGGTCTGGCATCCTAATAGAATGAAATTTCTAGTGTTGTTACAAGGTAACTGGAGCTGGAAAATGTGTATCTGCTGTCTCAAGGTACCCTGGGGTGGTTGGTTTGGCTTCTTTGCTTTTCTTCCTTTTCCCGCTCTTTCCTCCTCAGTTTTTGGCCCAAAATAGGTCCACTTGCAGGAAAAAAATAAAACAACAAAAACAAACAAAAAAGCCCCCAAAAAACTCCCAAACAGCTGATGAATTTCGTTTGCATTCCCACAATGAGAAGTCAGAATTCTTTTTGCTAGAAAAAGCAAAAACTTTTGTTGTAAAAAAGAACAAAAATACTGTATTTTCTGACTTCATCTTAGTAGACTTCTAACTGCCTGTAGTATACATACATTTGTATCTGTAACAAGGTTTTAAAATGTGTTTATGTGCTGTAATCCAAGAATGATCCAAGTGCACTGTGTCTCAGAGATCCCTGCAGTACTGAATGATTATTAGTGGGAGTGATCAGTTTAGAAGATTGCAGTTGTAAATTCTGGAGGCCCTAAAATGTGTGGAAGTATTTTATGCTTATGCACTTTGAAACTAGATTTTTTGGAGTGTGTCTTCTGATTCTGTCTGTTGAGTGTCTTGGTGGTTTGTGCAAACTCAGCTTTATTTCTTTAAAAAGACATTCCCTCTGAAATAATGTTACTTAAAAAGCACATATGATTATTGCAGGACTTTCTTGCTTAATTTTGCGTGCTAAAGGAAAGCTATAAAGGTCATTTGGTGAGCAATTTTATCTGGGATTTTCTCCTGGTAGTTAAAACCACATGACGTTAATAACTATTTACATAATCCCTAAAAACTGGTAGGCAAATTGTGCATGTGGAAACATGAAAGGTAATGTAAACAGGCGAGTTGCTTTATCCTGAGATGTATGTTTTTGACTGTAAAGCTGTGTAACCGAAGATTGAAAAAAGGTACAATTCTAATCCATTTCTTTTGTCTTACGGAGTTGGTGAATTGTGAGTCCTATTCTAGGAAATGGATTTTTGTTTTTCTGAGTGAATCTATAAAAACCACTTGAAATCACTGTCTCTTGGCAGTTAGCCAGTTAGTTCAGTAAACAAGCTGGATTGATTATCTGAAAGTTATTTTTTATGTTAACGTTGGATTTCAGCTACATAGTGTCACATAATTCACCTTCATGTCTTCTGAGTTTAATTGTGTAAGGTATATTCAATCCTGTGTCCACTTCCAAGGCAAAAAAAAATAATTTTTTTTTAATATAGGCAGAGCACTCTTACTTTACAGTAGTGAATCCTGTTGGCATCCTCAAACAGAAAATAAGCCTCAGTGCCTTCCATGAAACCTAGGTGTCCTTCAGCAGAGATCCTGAAAATAAGCAACTAACAAGCAAGCTTTTTTTTTTTTTTGTACAGATGCATGAGATGAGCAGGTATAGAACTGTTTGTTCATTGCTGAAAAGGGAAATGTGCTGTTCTAGCTTGTGCCACACCAGAGGGACAGCATGGTTGGAACAGCTGGCTGCTCAGTTTAGTTCTTGAGGTATATACTCTAACTTTCACATCCCACCCAAGTCTGAGATGGTTGAAGAGGACTCCTTTAAGGATGATGAAAAGTAACCTTTCTGCTTTTTGTTCAAGTAGAGAATTTTAAAAAACAACGTTAGCAAAGGATGGAAAAATTCTCAACAGCATAAAGACAGTGGGGGGGGGGGAAGTTTAGCTTGTTAGCCACTGTGTTGGTGTTTCTGTGTGTGGACCTGGATGAAACATCAATCTGTGTCTTAAAACAGCTTTGTGAATGTTTCCTACTAATGAGAAGCAACTTCAGTGCAGGGTTGTAAGCTGTAGAACTCCTACTTTGGTGGGTGATGTACATTGAAAAGAGGCTGAGCAATAGCAGTGGGTCTGAAAATAATGCGGCGTCAATTCCCCAACCTCACTCTTGGCCTTGTGTTGATTATTGCATTTAAAACCTTGCTTTTTGGAATCAGATGATTGTTTAAACCAAGCTGATAGGATCATTTTCCATTCCCAAAGTTCCTAGCAATGCCAAATCCATAAGAGATGGAAAATGTAAATCAAGTATTTCAGAAGAGTTTAAGGAACAAATAATATTTCATGATTGTCATGGAAGTTTGGATGGTTGATTGATTATTATTGATCATGTTTGGCTTTAAACACAGAAATGGCTATTTACATTTACTTGATTTTAACTTTGAGACCTTAAAAATAATAAAAAACGGCTATTGAAACTTTTCCCATCTACCAGGGCATTTGTGACCTAGTAACAACAGATAGAAAAATATATCATGCTACTTTCTCATTTTGTTATTTCATTTATATACATTACATAATTTGTATGTTGCTGCCCTCTTTTTTTCACACATTTCATTTATAAGTCTCTTTCTCTCTTCTGGCAGTAGCCACCATTGTATTTTCTGGATGCTGCAGAAAACAAATAATAATTGTACTTATTTTCAGGATTAATGAAACTATGCGTAGTTTCTCTCCTACTTGAGAAACTGTAGCAAAACTTTTCGTTTATTTTGAATTGAAGTACCTAACAGTCTGGTTTAGTAAAAAACAAACCCCAAAATGACAACAAAAGAACCTTTAGCCCCCCCAAAACAACGTGCAGAGGTATTTACTGGGTGTGGTTTGTACAGTGGCCTGAGAACAAAGCTCTCTTCAGTGCTGTTAGTTTTCATCCTCTATTTCCCAAGAATGCCCTATGGCTTTTGGCAAGTGACTGCTGGCCAAGTTGGCCACTGGTGAGCGTGAGGCTGAATCCTCCCAGGCCTGTGGAAGTGCGTCAGGTTATTCCACTCATTAGCTGACTCCTGTAGGTAATATATATTTCTCTAAATTTGCAAAATGGAGATGGTAATACTTTCTGCCTGCCTCTCAGTGGGATCTGGGAGGATTAGTTACGTCTCTACAGCGGCATATAAGTGGTAAGGATGATTACAAAGAACAAGATGTGCAATTACACTGGAGGGGCAGCAAGCTGCGAGTGTCTTGTTACACTTACATAGCAGAGCAGCTGGCTGATGAGCTGTCTTGACCTCTGCAGTTAAACCAGATTTCAGCACAGTTGGCTCATTTGTGGGCTATTCTGATTTCTCACATCAGAACCTCTGTTTTCTAAAGGTGCCATCAGGTAGGGAAATACAGATGACAGCCACCCACTGGAGCTGTGCATTTGTGTTTGGCTTGCCAGCGCAATTCCGGGCACTGTGGATGCGAGCACCTGTAGGTGACTGTCTTTGCCAGAAGGCTATTCTTTCAGTAGTGAGAGTCTTGATGCTCTGGGCACCTGCTTCTCCCATGACAGTCTTCATGCCTTTGCTGGCATCACCTTCTGCACATGGGACATGCTTCTTTAGAACATTTTCCTTTCCCTGCTTTCTCGGCTCACATTCCACCTAACAACTCAATACTTCTGCAGTGTCAGCAAGAAGTCAGTTAGTAATATTGTCATATTTATTTTCTTTTATGCCCTTCCAGGTACACCCTGTTTATTGCTTAGAATTTGAGCTCTTGGGTGGATGCATTCCTGTGTCTTTCCTCCTGTGGGCTGCTGCTGTGTTGTCCGTGTTGTACAGGGTTAACCCCAGTTGGCACTGTGACAGCTCTATCTTGGGACACTTGGGAATCCATTTTTAGAGTTTCCCTAAACTTGTTCAGTGAATTAAATAAAAGGTGTAAATAAAATCTGAAAGGCCCTGCAAGTTCTTTCATTCATGCTCTGTGTGTGCTTTAAAGCCCTTTGAGCAGTTAAGTTATAGTGACTGCTGAAAGTAATGAGAATGAGTGATAAGAAAAAGGATTTACTTGTATTTTCATTAGGATCTATTAAGACTAATGTAATCAAATGGGATCAAAATGCTATCACCTTCTGAGGTCATTGGCAGTAATTGTAACAGTAAAGTGATTATTCTAGTGTCTTGCCTAAGGGAAAACTAGAATGACTGAAATGAAAAAATTAAGAGATGTGATGCAATGCATTTAGATATGGAACACTCATTTATTTGAAGTGGATGCCGAATAGTTTTAATCCATGTCAAACAACTGCATTTGCTTTTCACTTTGATGCATTAACAAGAAACTATGGTGCAAATAAAGGGCTAATATTTTAGATAGCAGTTAATAGAGCCAGAGAAAATCATAAAATGCAATTTTTCTATTGAACATACAAGAAAATAGGAACCTTCAGTTTTGGATTTGGGTGCTGATTTTTGAGTTTGTCAGTTTGCAGCTCTTAAAAAGCTTGACTTTCAAACAAGGTGCTGCAGACTTTCTGAAAGACAGACTTGAATGGCATTTGAAGTATGTAATCAGTACAGCCAACATACTCTGGTGTAAATGGCCCTGTGGGATGTTTGTGGAATCAACACTGCACATGCAAGCAGGGTGAAATGGATAGGAATCTAAACAGGTTAGTATCATGGCACAGTCAAAAGCAGTAGAATGATGCATTCATTAAAATTACCTGCTTCAATAAAGGATCTCAGGGATGATTTTGTTCTTACTGTTGCTCTGTTTTGTCAGTATCTCTCATAAGCAAAACCATCAGTTAGTGCTGGCAGGATAAATCCCTAATGATATTAGAACAGCATGAATTTTGTCTCAGCTGTATCCTGTTTGATGGGAGCTACAGCTTTTGGCTAAAATATTCTGCAATATTTTGACTTGATTCATGTTCCTCAAATTTTGTGCTTAACATCGTGTGCCTAAATATCCCTCTGACTAAACTGGGAATACACCCCATAGTTGTGGAAGAATAGCATATTGGAAATTAAGGTGACAAACATTTATCTCCACTAATAAAGAGTAGACTTTTATTTGATCCATTTCAAAGGTGTGAATTATGGTGTATGTTTGTTAAGGGAGGGTTAAACTATTTGTCCTGCCTTTTTTTTTTTTTTTTCTGTGTACTTTAATTTGCAATTTTCTTTAGTGTTTTAAGCATTCTCCCATATTTCAAGGAATATTTTTTGGAGTGCAGATGTGCAAACATCTCATTTCCCTTTCATGATAATAGGAGATGTTATGGAATACTCATTCCTACAGAACTTAAGCACCTAAGTATTTTAAATGTGTAAATGACCTGGTAAAATCAATGCAAGTTCTTAAATTAATGAGCTATTTGGGATTAAGCAATAAAAGCATGTGATCTCTGTGGCTTTCTTGCTTTAAACACGCAATTATGAAAAAGAACTTGAGCATGATGGGCAAGGGAGGAAGAAACTAGTCTGTAAAACTTTGATAATATGGTTAGATAAATGGCTCGTGATCTAGTGCTTCTCTAGAGATGGCAAAGGTTGTGTGGGACTCTACAGTGTGTGGTAAAATTGGCTCTTAGTTGGCAAAGTCCTTTCCTGGCCATTAGGAGAGTCGTGCTGTTGTCTGTGCAGAATACCCAGGCAGACGAAAGGTCGTACCTCGCTATTTTGGGATCAGCTGAGTGTGGCACTGTCACACAAATAAGCTGAAAGGCACAGGGAAGTTGCATAGAGTGTGGCTAGGGTACTACCCAGTGCTGGCTAAAGCCAATGGGAATCTTTTTTGCAACCCTCATGGCTATTAAATCAGACCCTCTTTTAGCTCAGACCTTTTCATTTCTTGATCTACAGTCATTTGAGAATGTGCTGTTATATATGTAATAAATCTTTAAAACGCTTCAGTCTGAAGACTCTTGCTTGCCCACAAGTCATTTTGGAAGCTCTGTGCTGCTGCATCATTTTTCTGCTAGAATTTTTCAAATGTTGCTTGTGTGTTTTTAGATTTACCTGATATATTGGATACATAATTTAGTGTTATATATGTATTTTAATGAAAATTATACTTGTCCTCTGACAGTCCCAAATCAAGATGAAGGTGCTCCAAATCCCATGTGGGTTTTTTGGAGCATTCAGTGGCAGTGCTCCTGACTGTGTTTGTCAAGCAAGTTTTTCCATACATAAAATAGAAACCATTTTTTCCTAAAAATGTTGTGGTATGATTAAAATATAGGTTGCCTAGGACAGGAGTAGTCTTTGTTTCTGTAAAGAATAGTGCTAGACATCTCTGGTGTATTGTGAGGGCAGGAGTAGTAGCTGCAGCCGTTGTCATTAGGGCCCTTCCTTGAGTGCTGTGTTCACTTCTGCCTTCCGGCAGCACAAGTCCTGGGCTGGCAGATGTGCAAGATCTTTCAGGTCTGTCAGGAGGCTAATCTAAAACATGCAAATCAGTGTTTGATCCCTTTTGTTTGCAAAGGGGGGTTCCTGAGTTCTAATATTTTTTTTATTTAAGCATACTTTTTTTTTATTTCATGAGAGAGAATCAGGGTAATTCCCAGTCCAGTTTTGAGATACGGGAAAGAGCATTTGTATCATTATCTTGATTGTGATAAGCATGTGACCCCTGGAGAAATGGGCTGAATATGGAAAAGTCTTTTGTTTACTCCTGATTTCACCTGGCCCTTGCTGTTCTGCTGCTGATAGCTCAGGATACTACTGTCTGAGCCTCACTACATGGAAGCTGCTACATGTGTCACAGAAAATGGTTAGTTATTATTAAGCACTTTGTAAATAATAAGCTGTAGTAGAAAAATAATTATAATATTGTTGAAACACAATTATTTCTTCCAGTAAAAGTACAAAGAATTAATTCACAAATTAAGAATTTGAAACTGGGGTTTTCTGTCTGTAAGAATCAAAAGACATTTTTGTGGTCTTAATTCATTTTCAGTTTATGAAATAACTTATTTTCATGATGCAAAATTACCTAGTATGCAAACTCTTGATTGAGTACTTGAAAACAAACATGGCTTTGTAGTAACTTGTTATTTTCCCTGAAGAATATGTGTGCCCTTTCTTGCACTCAGCATTGTACTGCTTCATGTGGTTTTGTCTTTGGTATACAACCCACTGTGCTCCAGCTCCACACTCAATTAAATGGCATTATGAACTCTCTAATTATAATACCTTCACTTTATTATGCTCGAAAGGATTGGCTCTGGTGGATGGGGGTACAGACAATGTGCAGTGTGAGTGCAGTAGTTTGAGTTTCCTTATTTGTGTTGTTATTATGTGCATTGTGATCTTGCCTCGTGGTCACCATCATGGAGGTAAATACGATTGTGGCACTGTACATAACAAAGAGGTGATGTCTTTCACAAATGCTTTACTATTCAACTAATAGTTTATACTTCTATTACAGTGGCAAATATCGAAATATTGAATATCTCACATGAATGCAATCTCCAAAACACAAAGGTGTTTTCAGGGGGTGTTTTTGATTTTTTGGGGTATTTTTGGATGGGTGTTAAGCAAGTGTTAGGATACAACTTTTCAAGCAAGGTTTTTATAGGAAAGGAAAATGGATAATGAGGTGTTGTTCATGATTTTTGTAGCTAATGTGGAGTCTGGAACTATAGTGACAAGGAAGTTTGGTATGATGTTGGAAGCCTGGCTTTCTTTCCCTACAACCTAATTAACCTCACGAACAGTAGCAGAGTTGCTGCATGGTCATCTATATTTGTGGATTTGTCACTTATATACTTGTTCTTCAACAAGAAATTGCAGAGGTCTTCCATGAGGTTTCATTGATGCTAATATTAAAGTCTGTAAAGCTGTTTACATGGTCTTATCTTCAGACAAGAACCATGTCATTTTAACAGTAAAATAGGAATAAGGGGAGTTAATGTTCTTATTGATTAAAACTCAGTACAAAAAGTCCAGGAAATTTGATTGAAGAAGGGACAGAACAGGAATCTGCAAGGAGTGGTCTGGGTGTAAGGGTTTAGTTTGCATCTTAACAGAGACAGAGGGAAAATAACAGAAGGGCAGCATTGTTGTGAGGACCTTGCTGAGAAGGAATTAGAGTATTGGAGATGCAATAGGTTGTAGGGGAAAATAGAAAGAAAGTGTAAGTGGAAATACGGGCATATGCTCAGAGAAGGAGTCACTGGACCAAAAAGCAAGTAACAACCACTCAGGGTGCAAGAGGAGCATGGCCTTGTCCCCCACTTGATGGTGGGGTCTCTCTTCCCCTTCACTCCTGGCACAGCCCTTGCCTCCCTTTGAACTCTCTCCATGCATAGCCCAATGCCAGATTATGTAATCACTCCTAACGCTGCTTTGAGCAAATGGCTGTGGAGCTAAGCCCTGCCAAGCCCAGTCACCCTCCCTCCTTCCCAGAGGTGACAGCTGAAATGGGATGTGCATCCCAAGTGTGCTGAGGCTGAACCAGAGTTCTGGAACAGCCAGCCTGAGGTCACTACCTGCATCTACATACCATGTGTAAATAAAATGCTTGAGATTATCTTGAAATTGGAACAATATCATTGAGGCACTGTAAAAGAAGCATCACTAATTATTTCTGAGTGCTGCAATTTTTGTTTTAATTATGAATTTTGGGAGTGGGGGGTTTTCAAACAAAAACCTAGTACCCTTTAAAAAAAAGTTAACCCTCCCTCATAAACAAAACCACAAAACAAAATTACAAAACCCAAGCCATTAAACTTACTAAATGTCTTTTTAGCGTGGTCATGGGGATGTTATCTCTAAGGATATTTTGTGTCCTGCAAATCAGAGCTGTGGACTGCTGCTTTGTGTGTTTGCACCAGTGAAAGCTGACAGAGTGTCTGGGCTGAGCCCAAGTGCTGTGGGCTGGCAGATGTGGCGGGCAGCGTCTGTGCGCAGTCGGGAATAAAGAGCCCTTGTGCCTGCTGAAAACGCATGAGATTATAAATGTGAAACTGCTGAAACCGTCCCTTGCATTTGAGTTCACAGAAATTCAATTTGTTTTAAAAATAGGTTCAATACGTAGGTTCCCTGCTTTAACACAGCTTCATGTATTTAGGATCTTGCAGAAGATGCGGAGGGGGGAGTTTTGGAGCAAAGCAAATCATTGTCAGATTTAGCATCATGTACATATTTGCCAAGTTATTCTTAGCATGAGTGGAGCCCAGTCAGAAGACTTCTGGTTTGTGTGCTATTCTGTTGTATTTCAAACTAATGTTGTGTATAATTGGCATTCGTTAAGGGGAAAATGTAGTGCTGTTTGCTTACATCATGCAAAGTAAAATTAGCGACCAAATTAATAATAACTCATTTTTCAGTCATGGACTAGGAGTCGGTTGCATGGCAGTACTGTATGGGGAAGAAGCAGCCAGCTCAGTTTTTATATTGTGCTTGTTAATACTTTCCTCCTCCTTCTATCCTTTATGTTGACATTAATGTTAATTACTTACTTGCAGCAACCAAAAAGTATTGATGAAAGCCCATGAACCCAATGTGCTTTTGTAAAATTAGTTTCCTGCTTAAGCAGATATTTCTGTAGTAATTGACACAAACCAGCCTCAGACAGAGAGGCAGAGGCAAGCTGGTTGTATGATTGATTCACCATATTCTGTGGTTATTTCATGTTTATAGTAAAGAGTAGACTATAAGTATAGGGCCAGATGCTCCACCTGGGTCCTTATTTGAAGATGTGGCCTGAATAATTTATTACAGTGCTGTTCCTTACGTTCTCCTCAGCTAGAAGTCTTGCCATCAAAAACACCAGAATTTTAAAAACTTTCTCTTGTTTTGCTTTGCTTTTGTTAAAATAGTGGAACATTCTAGGCAATCCCAACAATCCCAAAACAGGTGCAGAATAAGAAACTGTATTTGCAAATGCTACCGTGTGTATATTGCAATATGGGAAAAATAACTGCCCATTTGTAACTGCATTCTCTCAAATGCACAGTAATTGTAGGTGTTAAAAGGGACTGATTCAGTGTTTTAATGACACATTAAAATGGTTGATTAGTTTGGGGTTTTTTTCCTTAAAGATTAATAAATACGCTCTTTTGTTATCCCACATTACCAGGAGATAAGAAAATTGCATCATATAAAATGTGACCCCAATAATGTTTTCTCTTTGAAGGGATGAGTAGCTCCCTGGTGCTAACCTTGTGGCTTTAATGTGATCTCCCAAATAGCACAAAGTTTGTTACTTTCAATACTGACTTTCAAACAAGTAATGTTCTCTTCTGTCTTGCAGGACAGCTAATTGTGCTGCTTTTCCTTTGTTTTGTTCTCTGATTTTCCTTTTTTGGTAGAAAAGTGTAAATATTATAAAAGGTCAGGTGGTTTCTGTCCAAGTAATGGATTGCTTCAGGCTATAAAAATGATGCCTGTTTATGGTCCTGCCATCTGCAGGAGCAGCAGCCTATCATAAAGTTACTGTATTGATCTGTCACTAGTACTGTCTTGTCTGCCAAATGAAAAATGGCTTAAACTCATAACCTGGGCCAGCAGTTTTCTTATTGTAAGCCAGACAAAAAATGCTATTGATCTTCTTTCCTGAAGTGTTCTTTTCACAGCTTGCCAGCATCAACATACTGTTGTCCTTACTCAGGGCTAATTAGCTAATAATTTAATGCAACTGAGACAGCAATCTCAGTTTGGTTTAGCAGCAAGGGAATATATACTGTAACTTCAGAAGTATGGGACCTTTTAAAGCACAGTCATGATTGCAGTGCTTGTCTCAGCTTTTGCACTCTCACTTCAAGTTTGATTTGCTCTGCACTAAAGAATAACAGTCCAGTTAGGTTGAGGTGTGCTGTCACTTCAGGATTTATAGGAAGCAAAGCCCAGATGCAGTGTTGGTGTCTGTGCTCTTGGTCATGCACTTGCACTTCAGCTTTTTGATCACTTCTTGAGTGAAACCAAATATTTCATTGAATTAATTGGGGGATCCCTGTGGTTCGGGAGCTACAGACCAGATGAATTCAATCACCTCTGAGAAATAGCCAAATATACCTTTTTTGACTGATTCATTTGGTTCTGTTGGGTTTTTTGGTAAAACACCAACCAAACAAAAAATCGACTGCTGAATTGTTTTAAGTGAAAGTTTATATGATAGATCTTTCTTTCTAAGAAATACATTTTCTTAATCCTCTTACTGTTATGGAGGCCAGAAGATTGCAAGGAAATTCAGGCTGAAAGCATGGGAAAGATTTCATCTGCTCACACATGTTGGAAACTCATAGGAATCTTCCACAAGTATTACTCTTTTTATTTCAAATATTCAGTTATGTGTATGAATGGAGTTTGCTTGCCTCCAGTCCTTAGCTGTGTATAGGAAGCAATTGGTACAGCTTCAGCTGGAGGATGGCTCGATGTCTATCAGTCCATGTTTAATTTCCTGGGTGGTTCTCTTGGCTTGTCTCATACTCTTGTGGTGGTGAAAGGTACAGCCTGTACAGCGTTCCTTTTAGAATAAACAGTAATAAAACCTTCTGAAATATAATTATAAGCGTTTTGCCAAAAAAAGAAACAGACATCATCTCACAGTTTTAGCTGTTAAGCATTTTTTAAAAGTTCTTGACCCAAAGCAGCTTCTTCTGTAGTCTTTGCCCAGACAGTGTAGGCCATGTCTTAGTTTATATTTCAGAATCATGCATGATTGAAGTTGTATTTTTGTTTTCTGTTCCATATTGCTGAGCACAGTGTGAGGCAATGCACAGGAGGCGGAAGAAAACAGATGATCCCTGAGGGAAGTTATTCTTCACATTTCATACATTAGTTTCTCTGGAGTGTGGGTACATGTGTTAATTTTGTGTATGAAAAAGGAGCTTAATATATAAGGACACTTAAAATTTGCTTGAAGTAAGGCAACTTTTAATCTCTGAAAGCATCCCCAAAGTGCAATTAACTATTCTGATGTCCTGATGACTCAACAGATGCTTCTGTAAACTAGAACACATCTGTCAGATTATAGACCTGGTATGCTGCTATATGTGATTTAAAATGACTGCCCATAAATGGTTGTATTGGGATAAATATCATGTAGATGACAGGGGCATCCAGCTTTGCAGTAGGCCTTTAAATGAACTGTTCTTTGTCGCTGTCTGAAGCTTGCTACAGTCACATGAAATGCCCAGCTCTTCCTTTGTATCTTTAAAACTTGTTTGGGTTTTTCTGTGTATCCCCAGTTCCTTTCTAATGCATGCAGGCTATTGAGTGGTATTTTTAATAAAACAGTAGAATTAAAGATTTTTCTAAGCCTTTCTGAAGATTACCAGTTGCCAATTCAACTGATTTTAGACGTATTCCATCTGTCTAGCAATAGTACATTAGTAGTCCACACATGAGTAGCTTATTCGTTCATTTGGTGTGTGCACTACAGTGATTCAAGACTGATCTAAAATATTCATCCACAATTACTGGCGCAGCACAGTTCAAAGTGCTTCAAATCTGTGGGTTTGACTGAGAAATTTAAGGAAAATAGCTGCAAATTGATTCTGTATGTAATTAATGAAACATTTCATTCTTATGTAAATATTAAATGCTAGGCTATTTTTTTTCCTCTTTTTTTTTTCCTTTCCTCTTACTGAGCTCCCCCTCCCTGACCTCCATTGTATGTTTGTTTGTTTTATAGGATGGTGGGTGGGCTGGCATGGGGGCATATTATCCTGAGAGGAAGAATTAATGGCTGAGTCCTGTGACTCATTCACCGAACAAACAGCTGTTCTCTCTCTAATTCACCCTTGCTCGGATGTCCATCCCACCCCCGGAGAGGAGCTGCCAGAAGGCACTGTTTGCCTCTGCCTCAGTTGTTGAAACTCAGTCCCCTTTCTTGTAAAAAATGCACTTTCCTTGACGGAGCCCCCCACGCCCATGTAGAGCAGAGGTGTGATACGAGCCCTGGCCAGCGGGGCTGCAGGGAGCCTCACCTCTGGTGAAGGGACACAGCAGAGTGGCTGTGGCAGCCACATCCACGAGTGTCTGGGCAAGATTTTCCAGGGCTTGCCTCTTACAGAGTAGTGGCTTTGCCACAGCAGTGCCTGCTTGGAGCTCGGGCTGGATGACAGTGGCTTCAATACGGGTTAAAAGCTTTCAGTGTTTTGGAGAGAAAGGGCTTTCAAGGACAGCAGAGAAACAAGTGGATATTTGTGCAGATAGAAGGAGTGAAGTCAGTGAGGCAGGACTGGGGTTTTGTTTAGGGTCTCTTCCTCCCTCTTTCAATGTCACAGAAAATTAATTCTAGTTTTACAAATGCTATCAGTGGAAGATTTTAAGAACAGCCTGCAGTAAAACTTGGAAGATCTCGAGGCAAACTGCATCTTGCTTTGAAAGTCTTTCCAGCTCAGATGTCCATGCAGAGCATAAATTGTGTAATGCTGCCTCTGATGCTGCGGATGACCTCAAGTTTTAGCGTGGGCAGCCTGGCAGGGCTTGGCATCGGGGAAGGCCCCTGCAGGGGGCCAGAAAACCAGGATCCAGGGCTACCAGTTTGAGAGTACTTGTGTCATAGCTTGTGTGATAGACAGCAAGGAGCACTATCTGTTGAAACCAAATGACCTGAAGAGAATATGGGGGGGAAATTGCTTCTAGCTATTAAATCCCAAGATACAACTCTTCCTCTGAGACATCTGTGCAATTATTCCTTTTGGAGCTTTTATTGCTATGACATTAATTTGCATTAAAGGCTTGGATGTCTAAAATTGTGCTTGCCTGCATCTTATTTGGGTCATAGTGTTGCAGCTTTCCTGCCCTTCGCTTCCCTGCCATGACAGCACCACTCAGGCAGGCAAAGCTGGCAATGGCCCCCCTGCTGCACCCTGTGCAGACCTGGGGTTGGATATACGTGGTGTCCAGTATTACAGAAGAGGGTGATTAGAGTATAGCAGTATTCAGTGAGCTGATGTGAAGGCACTCAAGAAAATGGACTTGGCAGAGGATAGATTTAAACTTCTATGAAATGCCTACCCTCGCATTTAGAGAAATGGAATTTCACCCATAAGTTTTGCAACACCTGCTAGGGACAGTAGCTAAACCCTACAAAATAGATGTTAGTAATTGAGTTGACTGGCAGCAATATAGGATGTTAAATTACTTTTTTTTTCCTTTCATATACATGAGCTTGTTTCCCTTAATATGGGTCTTCACATCACTTGAACTGCTTTCTGTTCAAATTACTGTTCACTGGTGAGCTCCATTCTGATTTAACTAAAAGCAGGGAAATAGCCTTCTCATCTTCACTCCCATGAGGGGAAGGTAAGGGCAGGAAAAGAAATCTGTATGTTGATCAAGTTTAAGAGGTTATTAGGCAGAGATGGTAAAAAAAAAATGTGCTCCTGGTTTTACATTGCTGGCCTTTAAACTCCAGATTGGAGAATGTGGGAGAATTAAATGCTTTATATAGGTTTTCTTTAGATACTTTAGTAAGAGCTCTCAGATCTTGTTCTTTGGTGTTGAAAATGCACTTAATTTGTAACTTCCTCTGTTTTAAGAAGGTTAAACTGGTGGGGTTTTCACTTTGATCTGCTAAGGTCAGAGCCCTCTTATCACTCTTGTTTGAGCTAAGTGGGCAAAGGAAAATTTTTGGGTTTTCAGCTAAGTTCTATAAAATTATTTTAGTAAATGGGGGATCCAGCTCAAAAATGCAGAAGTTGGGGTGTACCTTCTACAGGAAAACATCTGTTTAAGAAGTACTTTTTAGCTAAGAAAAAAGGAAGAGTTTTTCCTTGTAAAATTTAGGCACAAAGCTCTAGAAGTGGCCTAAGGCTTTGTGGGTTTCTGTTTGTTTGTTTTTAAAGTTTTCTTTAAAACCAGCTTTCCTCACTTCGGTGCTCCGTTTTTGCATCTGTATGTTGCTGTACACAACCCTGTTCCATATTGCATTAGGGAGGAACATTTTCAGACCAAAACAAACCAGAACTTGTTTATTAACAGAAGATGTTTAGTGTAATGAAACAAAGTAAAAAAGATAGAACACTACATTTTTATTGGTGGTGGTGTAAGTTTCCTTCACTCCGGTATTTTTTTGCTTTATGCAGTTTTTGGGTTCTGCCCGCCAGCAAAAATAATGCACACATGTTGCATGTAGTTCTAAGCCCTTTGCTCTGCTGCTGTCCGTAAGTAGTAATGCTGTTAAGATTTAGAAATTATTCTATTGGCAACTATAAGACATTTGTTGCTCTCAGAGATGATGGCTTAATTTTTAGTATTCCTTGGTGGTTTATATCTTGACATTTCTTGTGACCTACAATTAAAATGACTTTAGCGAAGTCTCAACTTCTATCCAGATTTCTGAGTGTGGTTGAGTGTCTCCAGGGAGCTCCTTGAACTGCTCACTAAATCAATTTGTTCTTTTCTCAAAACAGATTAAATATGTTATACCACTTTATATGGAAAAATAAATAACCCTAGATGACATAACTACTACATGTAAAATTAAAAAATGTGCTCTGCACATTTTGAAGGGTGGTAATTTTGATGCCAATGCTGTGCTGATAGTATTCCACTAGAGAGAGCAAAGAATGGTTAAAAACAAGCATGTCTAATCTTGTCTTGCTGTTCTGCTAGTCTCATTTGAGAATTAAGCTGATGGCACTCTACTTGGGTGGGTGTGAACTGCTAGATGTGGCAATAATCTTCTCTAGCAGAGCCTGAGACACTTTGCTTCCACTGCCTTGTCTCCCTGGAGTTCGATTTTTGGTTTTTTGATTTGTCTTACTCATGCCTACTGCTTTCTTTTAAGGTCAGTCTTCTCCCTATTCCTTTAGCAAGATAGGCTGCAGAACTTGCTTGTGACTCACCTGCACACTTAGCTGGTGCTGCAAGTATAATTTGAGTAGACTCCTCATGTTTACTGTTTATTTTGTGTCCAACACACAGGAGGAGCAGAGGGAAATCAGTAGCTGCTGGTGCTCTGCAAGTCTGCAGAGGCTGTACAGGCAGCTGTATGCAAGGAGAGTCAGATGCACTGGCTAGGCCAGAAGCAGCTTTTGTTCCGTCAAACCACTTCCATGGTTGTGCTTGAGTGGATTATTGTTTAGGGCTCTGTAAGTACAATAGGACTTAAGGAAAAGGGAAGGGGAAAATCTTTTCTAAAATAGAATAAAACAAACTAAAAAGCTTTCTATGCAAATAGATGGCAAATGGTGTCTAATAATGGGGTTTTACAAGAGATGTCCAATCTCCAGAACAATGGTTCTGTTTAAGCCAAGGTTAATAGTGCTTGTTATCCTATGGCTGTGAGTTGGCAACTCAGTCCTCTGCTACAAACAGATGCAGTGTGATGTGCTGCTGCCTGCTGCGGCCTGGGGAGGAGCCCTGACTGCCATGGTCACTTGTCAAATGATAACGAATGGCAAACCTCAGGTGGTTTGGGTCCACCAGCCCCAGGCTCACTGACTGTACCTGCCTGGGCACTGTTGGGCTGGAGGAGGAGGAGCTGCCCGGACTGCCTTGGCACAGGGCAGCCACACCAAATTTTCCTTATTTCATCTCAGGCCAAAGCCACCTCCATCAGTTTATAGTTTCACAAAGATGTGCTGAAATGCCTGTCCTCCTAGTCCTATTTCCCTGTTCCTGCTTAAACCCCTGATCCGTTGCACTGAGTCACGTGCAGCCCCTTAAATCTGGGGTGTGGGGCTGGAAGAGAGGTGGGTGCAGCACTGCCCCAGGGACCTCAGGGTTTCCAGGGCTGTGACAAGAGAGCAGAGACATGGACTACAGCAATCTTGGCCTACTAATGCCCCTGTTTTTAGGTGCACTAGACCCATCTTAGATGCAGCCTGAAAAAGAGAAGAGGGTTGGAAAATTGGTTCTTTCAGTAATTAGATTTTTGTGGAACAACTTGGGAGAAGAAAAGGATTTTGTTGTTGTTGTTCTAAACTGGAGATCATGGTACTGCCAATGATTGCTGTTAAATGCATAGGGTATGACAACAACTTGGACCTTTCCTTTCCATCCCAAAATAAGGAAATTGCAAATTCTTGGCTTTCTACAGCTGAGAAAATCTGTACTCTAGTTATGTTGTTTTTGTTGGGTTTTTTTTTTTTTTAATAATATGAAATACAAGTTTGAGAAGGCTTTCATGTCTGTTTATGCAGAGAAAAAAACTAAAGGTAATTGTTTTTTTTTTAAATTGGGAAAACTATTCGAGAAAATGGTGACTAAATAAACAAAACTTTCATTTCTATGCTCTGGTGAGAAAGAAGATGGGGAAAAACACAAGTAAAATTTACATATATATTATTGTGATTCTTTCTTACTTTGCTGTACCCGTGTGGCATTTTGCCTGGCAGGGTGAACTTGAGAAATCTCCCAAGAGGGCTGGTTGTAGTAATGCGTGGATACAGGAGCCACTAGTTTGACCAAGTGTCTGAGTGTCTCCACTGTTCAGTGCAGCAGCCCCCTGCGAGAACCTGCTCTATTTTGGGAACAAATGGTGTCAGGAGGGAATGGGGCAGCACAGGAGTGCTGGCCCAGGGTTCTCCTGGGACTCTGTGGGTGTGGGGAGCCCGGTGGGGATGAAGGCAGGAGGCTGACTGCAGGGCTCGCAGGGGCAGGGAGGAGGATGTGTTAGGGGCTGCCAGGTGAGGCACGTGGCAGGTTCCAGTGCAGCCTGGCCACTTTCTGTGGCTTTCTGCTGCTTGTGTTTGGAAGGAGTGTGCATCCTGTCTGTTCCATCAGATAAATGTCTGGTTTTTACAGCCACGTGGCTGCTGCATTTTGGTGTGATGTGTTTGTGTGGTTTTTAGTTCTTATTTTAATAAGGATTATTGAAGACCGGGTCTAGGTGTAGGCAAAGTTGAAAGTTGTCAGAAGCTGCAGTCCTGCTTCCCTCTGCACAGATCTTCCCAGCTTTACTTTCCTCCCTTATTCTGTGCTCCCAGGAAGGAACACTCCAACCTGTATTGACATTAGTCTCTCTCTGTCTCTCCTTTTTGTTTTCCAAAACCCTCAGCTATTTTGCATTACTTAGTTCAACAACATTTTTTGCTTTTCTCTTATTAAACTAGCAGGCTGTTTCTGTCAGTGTAGATGGCATCTGATGCTCAGCAAACATACACTCACTGTTGATTTTGCATTGCTTTAGAATTTCAGGAAAGTCCAAGTTTCTAGGAAGTCCTGATAGAGGGCTGTGATACCTAATAAGGACTGCATATAATAGTTAAACTCGCTGTAGAAGTTTGTTAATATTTTCGCATAGCAGAAGTACACTTGCTGACCAGTCAGCTGATTTAGGAAGAGCAGCACTTCATATTCTTCACTTATGACCCAGTTACAGCTGTGGATAAATGAGGAGTTGGGATTGCTGACATGCTGTGGTTTTACAGGAATTTTGAGTTTGAGCATGTTCTGCAGTTCAAGGAGAATGCTGGAACTTCAAAATAATTAGTGAAAGTAGGAAAATGCCCTAAAATGCACCTGCCTTATGCATTTCCATAGGAAGATTGTGCAACATACTTTAACTGTCAATCCCAGCAGTATTTTTGTTTTTCAAGAATTTCTGTTTGGGTGTTTTCTATTTGCTATCTCTTCATTTTTGTTTGGATACGTAGAGTCCAAATGATATTTTGTGTATGGAAACTGAAGGATTTACTCTTGGTTACCTTTAGAAATTGATTTATTTACAGTTATTTAAGTCCAGCACAGGCTGAATGCTGAGGTGTAGACAGTGAGATACCCTGGAGTCCCTCTTGCTTTCCTCAGAGGGTAAGGCTGAGGATGAGAAGCAGGATTCTAGGACGATCTGTGGTAGTCCAGAGAGATCTATAGTAAACTTGTCTCTAAAATCTGGCAGCCACCAGGTGGGACCGGGATGTGATGAGAAAGCAAGGAAAGTTCTTTGTGCTTGACCCAAGTCTATTGCAGTGCTACAGCTGGGATTAGGAGGTTTAAAGATGAACTCTGTGTTGCTTCCCTATGGGATTTCCTCCAGTTCCCCCTTACAGTATTTTTATATGCTTTAATTTTAAGACTTGTAATGCACAGTTTGCTCTGGGTGTTTCCCCTATGTATATATAGACCGTTTCCATTAATTTTGGCAAAATCACTAAGAAACAGAGCACCATGTTAAAAGAAAAGATGTTGCCATGTAGTATATTGGGCCAAAATTGGTGGGTTTTATAGCAGGGGCTGCAGGGGTGGGAAGCATCACTTGGGCTGCCCTTCAGGGTTGCTGAACTGCTTAGTCCTCTTATTGTTTTTCCTCGATTTCTGAAACAATAATTAACAGTGTCAATAAGTAAAGTAAAATTATGTGAGTTGATATTCTTTTGCCCATGATGTACAGATAACAGATTGGGGGGATTCTTGTATTGCTTTTCCTCTTTCTATAATCTTTTGTTTTTACAGCTTTGATTTTTGAACTTTGGAAGCCTTGAGATAAATATATCCCTTTTAAAAAAAACAACAAAAAAAACAGGCAAAGAGCTGAAAGCTGAAATTTTTATATGATAATGAGACTTTGGAGCGCTGGCTTTAGGAAAAATTCCTAGTGCTGCAGGGGACACGATAAAATCGCTGGCATTGGCAGCCCCGCTGTGCAGCCTCTCCTTCTGCCCCCCAGCTCCTGCAGCCTTCCTGGCCTGTCCTGGTCGGCTCCTTCACAGAGTTGGTTTTTACTGTGTGATCAACTCAGAGCAAGAGTTTTGCCTGTGGTGCACTTGTAATGCAGGACAGACACATTACTGGAGGAGCAGCCTAATGCAGAGTGTCCGGCATTGCGAGCATCCAGCGGTTCGTAGCCAAAAAAGCATTTGGCCAAAAAAGCCGTGCGTTTTTGTGCTCCCTCTGCTGGATCTGGAAGAGCAGGAAGCCCTCCCGGCTGGAGCGCTGCTGGTTCCCTTCCTTTCTTCCCCATTGCCGCCCCACAGCTCCCTGCCCGCGCACGGGGGGTGTTTGCAGGAAAGCCTTGGTGCTTCCCAGAGTCTGCTCGTGTAGCCACACAACGGGTCGGGAGCCAGGTGTGAATGTGGAAAAGGTTGGGAATTGTGCAGCATCGAGGTATTGTGCCACAGTAAGGCTGAGAACACACCTGGAAAGGGTGGCTGAGGCAAGCCAGGTGTAAGGGCTTTTCAGCTGACACTTCTTCTCCACCACCTACTCTCATTTTCAGGTGTAGCCCGCTACCCCCAAACTTTGCCAGTGAGACTGTTTTGGGGATCCTTCTAGAAACAGGGTGAGAGAAGGGATCAGGCTTTAAGATGCTAATTTTATTTTTAGAAACTGATTGCGGTTCCCAGCAGGACCCTGTGAAGTGTGCTGGCAGAGCTGGGGCTGGCTTGGGGGCACAGAACAGGCTGGAGTGGTGGGGGGACATTGTACAGCCCCTGAGCAGGTTGTGTGGGGAAACCAGGGAGCAGATGCTGGTGGGGACAGTGCCAGTGTCCTTAGAATCAGCTCAGACCTGGTTTCTAAAAGGGGTGGGTGGTCAGTAATGTGAATTCACAGAAATGTTAATGGATAGCCCTTTCATTTTAAGAGGTCCTTTATAAAACAAAGTAAGAATTGTGGTGCCAGTTTTACAGATGGGCAGAATAAGGCACAGAGGAGGGGGGCAAAGCTTTGGGTTTGTGTGCTGCAGCAGTGCTGTTCAGGCTGGTTCAAACAGCCTCCGTTCCTGCCCTCTGCCATGGTGGCTGATCACTCCTGTCCTGTGCCCGCTCCCTGTGTTGTGTTGGCACAGCTGTTTATGAGACAACATGCTGAAGGAAATTAGTTCCCCCGTTCCAGCTTACCATGCAGCTGCACAAATTCAGTGTTGGAAGCAAGAGTCCAGGAGAAGGGAGTGAGAGGTAAAATTCAACTGTCCAAGTAAATGCTGTAGCCTGATCTGACAGAAGTCCAATCCAGTTACACCTGGAATGGTACCCAGATACTGGGGCAGGCAGAACAAAAGTTTTTCCTTTGAAGAAACAACCTAAAATAACTAATTGCAATTTCATTAAAGACCAGTCTACATTAGCTGAGAAAGTCATGTTAACACATACTAAATTTGAATCAATTAACATATTTTTCCTGCCTTGCATGAGCAGAAGAAAAGCACTGGTGAAAACTTCTGGATGAGAATAAATTTGTTCTGGGCAAAAACATTCACAGTTCAATGAGGCCTTAAAAGCCAATCATTCACCCAGGGTGCTTGTCAATATGCAACTTCTCTAAAATTGCCTTTTGTGAAACAAGAAAACCAGCAGAGTTCCTGTATGAAGCAAGACAGTCCCTTGGTGACACTGGATGTGTTTGGGTGGGATGACTGCTTTCTAACAAGGTTTTCAGTCATGTTTTCATTTGTGAATTACCAGTGAAATGGATAAATATGGCTACAGAACAAACACTGAATGCAACTAACAAGTTATTTGTAATAACTTGAGGCTTTTCTTCTGAATTTTTTTAAAGTCACCTGTGACTTTTGCATCATTTGAGTTGTTATGAAAGTGTCTTCTCTCACTGCCGGTCCTTGGGGAGGAACCTGGACTGGTTGCAAATTGTGTGGGGTTTGCTGTGTTGCTTTTTATTCCCCCAGTAGTATGTGCTTTTTCATGTTTAATGGAAAATTCTTTTGTATGGAAGTTATTTGGAAGTTAGTCAAAAAAGAGACAAAACGTAGCCACTGTGTTACTTTTCTCAATATTTGCTGAGTTCTGGAGCCTGGTAGTATAATGCTGTAAGGACACCTTGTCTTCCTGCTGAAACAGCATGTAACAAAATACAGACTACCCGTAAACATTCCCTCGTCTCCCTTTGCAATCTTTCTTTATAATTAAAAAAACATTTCCTAGAAGTTGCGGTGCTGTGCCAGTTCAATCCATAAACTTGTTTTGTTTTGCTACAGAGGGGATGGTGGTTTTGAGGTATTTTGGTGTATTCGCTTAAGCAGTGTTTGGGGGTTGGTTTATCTTTTTTAATGGCACTTCGCTCACAACAGTCAGTGAATACTCTTTATAAAGAGAATAAAATAGACTTCAGCATGACCTTTAACTGAAAAAAAATTACTATTTGGCTCAGGAGATTTTGATACAAACCTCAACAGATTTCTCATTATCTTTTCCTCATTTTATTGTTACAGACATGAAAACCTGTGATACTTAAACTGCTGAGTGAGTCTCAAAAGCTTGAGGGTGGCAAGAGCTGGGCTGGAACTCCAACCCAGCCTCAGGTCTGGTCCTTCTGGCTTGGTCATCGGACTCCTAAATGCTCTTAATTCATTTCAGGTCTTTTCACTGAGCTGATTCAAATGCTTCTGTGTTATGCAGGAGAATGGAAGCATGATGTGTCTGTATTTTCATTGCAGGGAAATGGATCTTGTTATGTAAGGGCATTGAGGAAACAGTCCCCAGCTGCTGAGGAAGAAAAGCCAGTGGGAAATACTCAGGTAGGAAAGCTGTGTGTATCATCAAGCAGTAAAACCACTTGTGGGCCTTCATTCTTTTTCCAGACACTGTGTCGTGTTTGATGCTTGAATGGCTGATCTGGTCACTATCATAGTTTATTTGTTGTTTTAAGAAGCAGCTCTGTTTGGTCAATTGATTGCAACAACAAAACACTGCAAGCAAAGCCCTCAGCATAAACATTCCTCGGGCTATCCCTGGTAGAGTATTGATCCTGATACAGAATACAAACAAATTACTCTTTGCGTGAGCCATTTGAGCTATAAAACAGAGCAATAATATGTTCTACTTGCTGCCAATAAATGTGCATTTGTAATAAACTAAGCAGAAATCCCTGAGTAGAAGTGAACAGTAGTTTCAATAATGTGTTCAATATCTTATGTCCAGCTGTTGTACAGAATTTTTAAAAAAGCACAGACTGGGCACTCCAGGGTTTCTGTTTCCTCCCTTAAGAAAAATAATCTTTGCAGACCTGTTCTGTTGCTGCTTTTTCTTTGCTTTTCGGTTTTTTTAAAGATATTTTTAAGTACTTTATAAAGCCACGGGTAAGCTCATGGCTGCCTTATTTTCAGTATAGTTCAGTGCTTCTCAAGAATTTGGCCTACATCATAATTTTCTTGTGGACCAGCTGCCTCTCCTTACACTGCTGTGTGGTAAATCTCCATTTTTGCTCCTTGTCAAGTCCCAGTGGCATTTCCATATATTGGGAAATAGCACTAAAGATACTTCCATGCATCTGTAGTTGTTTTGAATACACCTGAAATTAGGGGGAGAGTCAGTACCCTGTGACCGTCACCACTGGGGGTGCATAACTGAACCCATTTCCAAAAAGGAAAAAATGTCAATGATCATCAGAACATAGATTTTTTTTTTAATCTGCTTTACCATGCTCATATAATCCTCCTCATCCATATTTTCAGTGCTGCACTTTGATGAGTTACAGACAGTTGACCTCAAGGCATTTCTTGATGAACATTTCTGTCTGCTCTCAGCCTTGAAAAACTCAACCTTTTCAAGAGCTGTATAGGAGAAAAATGTGTAAGACTAATATTTATGGGCTGAAAAAGAAGGGAGAGGAAAGACTAAAGTGTAAAACTTGCTTCCAGCAGAAATGCCATCCCACTTTTACCTCTGATAATTAGAAGCATTTCTGATGTGATTACAAAGCAAGTTAGTGGTGAGTGCCTGCCATTTGCTGTGCTTTTCTACTGCAGGACTGTTTTCCTTCCCAATATTTTCTTTTATGTTGTTTTCAGACAACCACAAATTTCTGATACTGACCTATTACATTATGATTCATCAAGACTGCTACGTTTCAGTTACTTCCAAGTATGTACATGGTTGTGAAAAGGCAAGGTTGTGATTCAGGTTCAGATTTTGAGGGGTTTTTTTCCCCACAATGTTTAGCAAAGCTCATTTGCATAAGTCCTTTCATTAATAGTGCTACCTGAATCCCGAAAGACAAGAAGGAGGAGAGGTTTTCAGTGCCATGATTTTTGCCAGGAAAGGATCATGGCTATATTAAGAAATACAGCAGTACTGATTTTAGCTCTAATATGATTTAGAGAACATTACAAGTAGTTTTTAGAGGTGCCTTAAATGATATACTGTATTTAATGGTCCCTGAATATAGGTCTAAGATGCTGATCTTAGATAATAAAAAATAGTATATGCAGGCATAGAAATGCAGCAAATAAATAACAAAAGGAAACACAACACCAAACTCCATCACATCAAGAACCACTCTGTTTTTAAAACTGTACTCTTGAAAATTTCCTGGAGATTTCCCTAGACTTGGGTCCTCATTTTCAAGAATAAAATAAAAATCACTCTTCTGTACCATAAGGAAATCTGGGAAAGAACTTCCTTGCTGTGCCTTTGGGTCATGTGGCCTCACTGCTGTAGAGCTGGAATGTTTGCCATGGTATTTCCGGAGACTTCATAAACACACAGAAAAAAACATTGGGGGTTAGGAGGATTTAAAAAAAATTGCTGTGTTTTTCCCCCCCAACCTTTTTTTTTTTACCTGACAGCCTAAACTCATTACACTTTAGATGTAGGGCTCTTTTAGGAATTCAGAAGAGTTCTTATTTTATTAGTCTAGTGAATTTTAAGACCCAAGTTAAAATATTTAATAATTTTTTAATTGCTGAATTTGTCTAGAATTATTTCTTACTAGATGTGATACCTGGCAGCCTACATATTAAGCCTGACTCTTATTTAGACGGTCTTAATGGTTTACTTTTGGCATGTGTCACTGTGAGTGGCATTCAGTAATCTGACTTGATAGCTGTCATCTTGCAAGGCAGAGTAATGCAAACAAAAGATGAGCACTCAGACAAGGTTACAGTGAAGAGCCATTTCCTAAGTCCTGCTGTGGTGGCATAGAATCCCCAAGCCAAATCAGAAAAGCACAGAATTAGTTCTGGCTTCTGGGACATGAGGGATAAGATTATGCAAACTTCTTCGTTCTAACTGTAGGAATAATACGTGCTCCTTTCCAGGCTTTGCAAACATCAGCTTAAACTGGGATTATGGGGACTTCTGTGTGTCTGTAATGCCATGGATACGTTATGTTTTAGGGGCAAGGTGGGCTGAAGGGACCCTGCAGTCCCTCTTACAGCCTGGGCTGGCAGAGCTGCATCTTCTCCTCCTCCCTTCCCCTTCCAGCCAAGCTGCTGGCTGAACAAGGGCAGAGAACTGATCTGTTTTAAAAATAACCTGGCAAAAATGGGGAGGGAGGGGGAGGATGAATGGGCTATTTTTAGCTTAACCAAGTCCGTTCTCTGCACAGCACCAAGAAACTGTCCTGACACTACCAGGAGGGGTGGGGCAAAGGCAGTGCAATGGGAGCTGGTAACAAGCAGCCAGAGAGAGGAACTGCTTGTTCCAGACTGCCTTTGTGAAAAACCCCCAGCAATGAGCCTGTGTATTCCATGAGGCTGCTCAGGACGTGGGCAGTGGGAGGTATATAACCATAGCAAGACAGGCTTGTTGCTGAATCAGACTATAGCATCAGAAGTTACAAGAAAGCTGCATAGTTTGTCTTTGAGCTTCCCTTTTAAGTATGAAACAGTAGAGCTGGTTTTTTCCCAACTTCAGGCCCCAGATTGGCACTCTGAGGAGGAGCATGGGTAGATCTGGAATTCAGCAAGGGCTTGGATTCTACACACTGGCAGGGCTTCTTCATTTTTTCCTCCTGTCCCCTACTGAACTTTCTGAATTCTCTCTTTAAGTGTGACTATTGAATTATATTCCCCTAGTGTGGAAATGTATGGAGTGTAGAATCATTTACTTTGATAAAGTATTTCTTAACGTTTAATTTCAATAAATTTTGTGATGTCTGATTGCCACAGATTGTCACATTGTCTGACTCCTACTCTACTGGTCTCTAGCTAGAGCAGTTGATTGAGAAGGGAATAGGATGAAGCTAAGAAGTTGTTCTGAAACCATTGGACTGTAATATGTAGGGCAAAACATAGTTTCAAAGATTGGCTTAAATATAAATGCTCTGCTGTTTAGAAGTCATCATATATAAAAGTAAGCCATGACTCCGAAGGCAAAGTGTGTTTTAACTTAAGCTTATCTACTTGTATATGTGGGGTTTTTTTCCAGGTGGACACATAGAAATGTGTATAGCTGAGTAAAACGTTGGTAACTTCTTGCTTGAGTTGTCTTCAGTGTTGTACTTTTTAGTAAAAATGCTGTAGCAGCCCAAGTTTCAAGTGACAAATTCCACTTATTTAGGTAGCAAAACCAGTGTACAAGAGCTTCTTTTTTTTTTGTTTGTTTTTTTTTTTCAGGTTTTCCAAAGTTCTGTCTCGTTCCTTAGGATATTTCACTGGTTTGTCACTTCGTGCCTGTACCAGACAGAGCAAAGATTTTTTATAATTTTGTAATGATACTATGTATAGCCAAATAATACTTTACATACCCTTTGACTTCGCCCCTTCCCATCTTAAGGATTCCCAAGCCTTCCTAAGGAAACTTTTGTTCAGTCAGGCCAATGGGAGTCATAGTTGAAACTTCTGTTCCTAATGGCCTTTGACAGTGGTTGGGAAAGATGTCACTTCAGCATAGTGGAAAGCAACCAAAGAAAATTGTATTTTTAATGAAGGATTTTCTATCTGGATGAATTGGTACTGGCAGGACAATATTAGTTAAAAACAGAAGAACCTTCTGCAGACACATTGCAGTCTATCCTGGTTTTACTTTGTCTAAACAAAAAGCAATGTACACATAGTGAGTGTAGCCAGGTCTTTTAGTCAGAGATACTTCCTTTGGCAGATGGCTTCTGATTCTTTTCTCTTTAAATTTTTTTAAAATATTGCTTTGAAGGGAGACCAAATATAATCAGTATTCAAGGATTCTGTTTGTCATGTCACTGTATGGGAGATTGCTGTATCCTGTACTAGACCTGCTTTGTGGTGATAGGTGCAAGATTCTTATGGCCTTATAAAGGATGCTGACTTGCATTCCTCTCTGCAAAGAAGTATTTCCAAAAGAAATAATACGCAGTTTGAATATTTATTTTTGTTCAATACAAAAGTATTCAGAGCTACACTGGCAAATATTTTGCTTCTCTACCCTCCCTTTTTCCCTTAGTCACATTTATCTCCTCAGTGTTTTCTTCTATTAGAAATATGTTCTTTTAGGGTATTTTAGATCAGCTGATTTATAAGCCAAGATTTTTTATCTTTTCACTGAAAACATGTACAAGTAAAGGGGACTGAATCTATTTGACTTTTTATATCTTGCATGTATGTATACTGTATATTTTAGATCTATTAGATGTGTGTGTAAATTGAGATCCTGTTTCAGAACAGTTCTCTGTCTGAACAATGATTGACAATTATGTATGTATTTTTAAATGACTGAAAAATCTAAATAAGGTTAAATTAACCTGCAATAATCATACTGTTGCATATTTTTAAATGTTTCATACTGAATAGTATTTAACTACATTTCTGTATTTCACCTTGAAGTTAGTTCAAGGTACAACTGGTTTTTCACACATTTTATTAGGCCTTGGTATTTCTGACAGCGTAGTTTTCTTTTTCAGGCCTTCAAGTGGGAAAAGAGAGAGAAAATTATTTCCTTCTCAAGACAAAAGAACAGTGCAAGTGTAATCTCAGCTCTCAGGTTTTCTTTTGTCTGTGTCTTAACCTGGTGCGTTTAATTTGGTTTGATTTGGTCATATTTTTAGAAGTTTATGAAAGGATAGGGGAAAGGGAAAAAAATACTCCTTTGAAGCAAGTATCAGTGATTCTAAATGCTGCCTTGAATCATAAAGATATATATGACTGAGATCTGTGTTACCTACCAGAGTGTGAGAAATTGTGTGAAATGCCAGCAGGTGTATAGCCCAAACTGATGATCATGCAAGGGACAGGAACGAGTATTTAAACCACTTGTACTCTGCTGAGAATGTCTAGTCTGCATCACAGCTCAAACTAAGGCTTTTCAAAGACAATATTTTAAGCTAGCAAATCATGGAAAACCTCCATGCACACAGTGTAATCTAAAATCTCAGAAGTCAAAATAAACCTGGTTAATCTGCAGAATCTGAATGTGTGGAGGAGTGTGTCTGCCACACCTTGTGGGGTCCCTTCTGTCTCTTGCTTATACCTGTCCCATACATCAGAAAGCTCTAACTGAAAGCTAAAAATACTCCTTTACTGTAGAGTGGGAGGAAAAACAAAACGGGCATGAACACCGCCTTCCAAAGATACTAAGTGTTTGCTACGGGAACAGTCTGTTGACATAGAATACAACAAAATAATTATGCGTTGAATAAGGTGTTTTCTTTGTTGCCTTTGATTTGAGCACTCCAATGGAATTTCTTCTTGCCCAAGTGCTCTCTTACTGGGTGGGCGGAAGCTCACTAACTTGTATAGGGTGGTTTCTGCTAAATATAGTTTAGCAATGGCCATTTCATTACTGTCCTTTTAAATGTAAACATTCCCAGTCTCTTCAGGCACTCTTCTTAAAATATGTCTTTTTGTTTTTCCCTGTTGATTTTCATTCCTACCCTTTGCTTTTTGTCTCATTTTGCTCTGAATTCATAAGTTTCCTGTACTCCTATTGCCAACTGCTAGACTCTGCTCCTTTGATAAAAGCTGTGGCACCAGCTTGGTGCATGGTATGCACCAGGTGTGGCATTGGTTTCTTGAGTCCCAGTTTGATAACAGATTTCCTTCTCTGAGCATATTCCTCTTTTGCACTGTTCAAATGTCCACCAAAAAGAATGAATTCTTTCTTTGTTGGTGAGATGGATGCCCACCTGTGCAGAGCCCATTTAATATCTACAGCATGGTAATGGATTTTGGTTATTTAGTGCTCTGGACCTGATAGAAGCCGGAGGTGGAATGGTCTTCATCAGTTTGTAGAATCTTGCAGTGCTTTACTCTGCCTTTCCCTCACACCTTTGGCCTTTTTGGTGTGCCTGGTGCCTAAACACCTGCCTGGTGCCTTTTTTCTTACACTGCTCACAAGCTCTCGCCTGGAGTCCCCTGTTCCCTCCATCTGCTCACAGCGCTCAGGTCCTGTTGGTTTGCAGTCAGAGCATTTGGGGAGTTTGTGTAGAGGGAAAGGAGAGTGCTTGCAGCAGAGGGTTTACCCCAAGAGAAGATGTACTTACACTATATCTCATGGGCACATAGGAGCTTGATCTGGTTGTCTTCAGCTGCCCACATTCTGTGTGGAGCCAAAGCAGAAGCTCCATATCCATCGTTCTCATTGTGTTGAGCTTGAGCTAATAAGCTCGGTCTCTTGGCAGGATGTGTTAGATCAGGCTTACTGCTGTGCTAATTGTGCTTACACAGCTTCCAGTTTGGAGCTGGCTCATTTACAGCTGGCTTGGATGGTGGCCAAGAAGCCTTGCCTCTGCCTGCAGTATGCCATGTAGACATACACATATCCAGCACTTGAACGTGTCTGTCAATAGCAGGAAATTATATTTGGAGGGAGGGGAAAATCTTTGGCCTGGCTGCAAGTGTAAACAAGGACAACATTAATGAATGAGGAAATAGGTAACAGTTTTAATAAGGAGAAAGGTTGATTATTCCTAGTTTAGACTCACTGCCACAAGTTGTTTTCAGCCTGTGTGTTTGGCCCTATCTTGCTCCTCATTTACCACTGCTTTTGTGGGGGTTTGGTTTGGGGTTTTTTTTCAGTATATCTTGGGAATGCTTCCCGGATTTAAGAAACCTCATTGTAGAAGTGAGCAGCCTGGTATTTTAACTGAGAAACAGAAGCTAATCTAAACACGATGTTAAAAATGGGCAAACATTCAGAGGACAGAAACTTGCTTTTATGATTAGCCCATCCACTGTTTTTTGTCTTCCCTTATTTCATATGTTAGCAAGTTATTGTGTACTCTGGCTCTAATGCAGTGTCAAGGATTGGCCCATCTTAGTGTTGAAGTGCTGTAGTTACCTAAAAGTACAGGATACTCACTAGTAACAGGAATTACTCAGTAAGAAGAAACCCAGAGCTGTAAAAAGTTCAAGTTTGTTTGTTTGGGTTTGGAAAACTAGAGCTCAGAATGACTTGAAAGCCACATCCTCAACTGGCAAAGATCAGTTTCATCAGTTACCAGCAGCTGCGTCATTTACTTCATCAAGAATATGTCTCCTCAATTATTACAAAATCTTCTGTCTGTGGAGGAGGGTGGTGGTGGATGGGAACATAGGAGTGTGTATGCGTATAAATACAGAGAAAACTGGACTAGTCTCTTAATTTATTGGTAAATAATAAAATTATTCATCAGCCACATTGCTATGAGCGCTCTTAATGTTTGAGCCCATGTTTCTCAAATTATTTTTTTAGGCACAAACATCTATGCATCACTGCATTGACTTGCTTGACAGTTTAGAGGCCACTTCTCCTATTGAGCAAGCCTTGAAGAGACAAGTAGCAACCTTCTAGTTCTAAAATCACTGTTATTAAAACAACCAGGGGAATGTATCTCTGCAAAGGCAGAGTTGAATAATGATTTAGCTCCCAGAATTAATTTGAAATTTCAGCAGCACTGAGTAATATTTTAGTGGCAGTATAATCCTGTACATTACATATTAAGTCTGCAGACTGCACTGCCAGAGGAAGAACCCTGCAGTATTTAAGTGACACTTTAACACCATGGTATTATATTCAGGTCATTAGGGGGCATTTTACAGGATTGAAGTTATCTGACGGAATGTCAAGGGTGAATCGTATAATCTCTGTTTCTTTGCTTCTCCAAATATGTAGATTAGGGGTTTAAAAAAAATAAATGACATGTTGGTCACCAGTGTTCCTCCCCTGTCTCAGCCCAGTGTATCACCTGTGCACCACTTGCACAGTCAACAAACACTGGGAGTGGAAGGGAAGGGGAGTAATAGATTACCTGGCTCAAATGGCTGGTGAGAGAGCACTGTCCCAGGGGTTGGGGGGGTTTCTGTATGAATCAGAGCAAATGATAGATAAGAGTAAACTCAAGTATTTGGCTTTTGTGTCAGGTGTCAGCAGGTGTCCAGAGTGATGGAAAGTTCTGAACTCCAAAGTGGGTGTTTCCAGAGCAGATCCTTAACACTAACCTTAAGAAGAGGCAGGGGCAGTCTTGTGGTTGGATATATACCTAAGGGAGATGAATGCTTCTCTCCCTTTGTGCATTAGAAATTCCTTCTAAATTCATGTGTGTGGCCCATCATAATGATTTTGATACCTCTTTTCAAATGTAGTCATCACTTCAGACAGCTTTGGTTGAATTTAGAGCGAGTATTAGGCTGTGAAAAGCATGTGTTCTCAGCAGCTCTGGCAGAAGTTGCTGCCATTCAGATCTGGTAGCTAGATAGTTCACATGATTATTCTGTGCACCATTAGACACAAACTGGGCTGGGTTAGTTTAAACATGTAAATAGTAGCTGTGGATCATTCTTTCTGCAAGAAACAGATAATCATCACACAAGTAGCCTAGCTGTCTAACAGCAAATTTCACCACATCAGTCTTCCCTTGTCTTTCCTTCACTTTGTTTAAACTACAGCTTTTGGAGTGGTGGGAACATTTGTTAAAAATAATAATAAAAAAAGATCGCTGACAACAAATGAATTTGAAATGATGTTTAACTTCCAGTGGTGGGAATGGCAGTGGTAACATGCTGGTTGGTCAGGGGTTTATAATCTTTTCAGATAAAAATGTGGCCATCATATGAATGGGGTACATGGCTGTGATCCTTCTGTGTTCCAAGTGGTTGAGGGCGGAACCCCAACAAAAGTTTGTTTATTTGAAGAGTTTGGTTTCTCTAATCTAGAAGATGAGCCAGTTTGTCATAGGGTAATGCCTGTTTTCTTCTTGCTGCACTCCATGAGATGAGAAATTCTTAGAAAAGTCTCATGGGCAAGAGGTGTGCTTGGCTGCTGGATACCAGTGCTCAAAAGGGGTGGTGAGGATACTGGACATTATTTTTACAGGTGTTTCCTGAGATAGCCTTTCCATCTTACTAGGGAGTAGTGCAAGGCTGGTGTTTGTAGAGAAGTGCTGGCTGTGCCAATGGGAGAATTGCCTTACCTGGCAGAGCTGCTGCTGTAGGAGGCTGTGAAGGCAGATCAGCAGGTTAAACACAGCTGTGGAGCACTGCTCCATGAGCAGACATGAAGGGAAGCACATGTTCCTGCTGCTAACTGTGGGTGCTGGGAAGTAAAGGCACTAAACTACAGACAGTGGCTGGGCTCATGTACCCTGCCTAAATAATTATCTTCTGCTCAGAATACCCAGTTAGAGGGATGATTGGATTAACCCACAATAGCATGTTTTCTGCTCCTACTGCTTTCATATATGTAAAAATACTTCAAATATTCACGGTATTTTAAATTACTTCAATACCTTCTGCCTATGCTTCCTTTTTTTTTTTTTTTTTTTTTTTTTTTTTTGTTACGTGAGAAAAGACTGAACCTCAGTTTTCATATATGTAGCCTACTTTCACAGAGGATAAAGTTTCAGTTCAGATTTTGAGGACTGTCCTCTCTTGTGCTTGATTTTGGTTTGGTTGTCACCAGCTTTTGCTTTAAAATGTATATCAGGAAGCCAGTTCTGTCCAACCATTTCTACTGGGTATTTTTTCAAGTTAAAGGCTTTCCTGGAAAATGTCCATAGACAAAGAACTCTCCAGAGTATGTCTCTAGTGATCTGTGCAGTTAGCAGTTACTCCTGTGAGCTGTCGTTTTACAGTAAAAATAGAAAATGTAAAATATTGATTACATATGCAAGTACAAGAAATGTACATCTGTATCCTAGCTCTCCAGAAACTTGTAGATAAAAACAGATTTCAGTCACATTTTTCCTTTTAATGTGCCACAACAAGTAAGTTTTGGTCTTGAGGAAGCATGTGTGACACCATAAGGCTATAAGCTTGTGAAGAGACCTCTATTCCAGCCATTTTGTTAAATTGAATTAACATGGAAATTTTCTGGGACTTCTTTTCCTAAGTAAGAGACATGTATTAGTTATCATGGTGCAGCAGTGAGCAATACCATGAAGTTCAGGAGAGAGCTTTGTTGTTTATCAAATGCATACTGTATACCAAGTATTGTAGTTCATGTGTACTAGGAATACATAGTGGCCTGATGCTTATGTTACTGTGCCACTTGTACTGCTTTTTGAATGTATTTGCTGATGCTGCAACACTTTTTGCACTAGGTTTTAGGTGATTCTGCTTTTCTCAATTGAAATAATCTTGCTGCTCTCACTGGTGGTACAGAGCTAAAGCCTGTTTTCCTTCTATCTCACTGAAGGCAAACATCTGGAGGACAGGCTTCTCTGTCCTTGGCCATCTCTTGTGACTTTTTTTGGACTGCTATCAGTTTGAAGCATGGTTTTGATCCAGAAACTGCCAAACCAACCTATGCCTCTAGCTTCTTGTAAGGACTGGTCATGAAAATAGGAAGATTGTAGGACAAGCCACATTATCTGATGAGATGATGTGTATATGATAAGTTCTGAATAATTACACAATAAAATAATCAGCCAGCAACTTATTATGTTCCTCAGTAGGGAACCTCAATAATAGGTCTGGCAAAAATAGAACTTTCCTTTTAATAGCCATTGTCAAAGTATTTTCAAGTATTGTCAATGTTTATTTAAAGTTGGACTGATATCAGGTTCACTTTCCAGTTCTTTGTAGAATGAAAATTCTTTGTTCAGAATGAATCTTAACAATGAATTGAAGGTGTTTTAGAAATAGGGTTTGTGGTACAGTTTCATTTCAGTGTTTATTCCCTTCATCCGCAGCGTGGTGCAGGACTGTAGATATTAATCTCAAATTATGTCTTATTAAAGATTTTGAGTATTAACCACCTAGTTCTTTGATGTTTTGGGTTTATTCATGAAACCAGGGAATCAACTACTTTTGCTCATTTTCTTAGCTTGGCTTCTGAAAACAGTTTAATGAAGTGGATTCAGTTTTGATAGTGGTGTAAGCATATACCCGTGATAACATCCAGCATTTTTGGGAAGGTTTTGCCTTTGTTTTCTGTAGCTGGTAAATTTATTATTTTGGATATCAATACATCCAAACCCAATTTACTACTTTTAACATGAATATACTATACAGGCTACCAGAATATTTGTAGCTGTAATGCTCTGTGATGGAGTGGCTGTAGCTTGCAGTATGTCTGCTTTCTTCCTTTTGTAAGCTTGCAGTTGATTCTTTTTTGGACAATGTGCATTCACACATACATACACAAAGTGCGTTATCAGCCTGAAGCTTCAGGCTAAATGTGTGAGCCTCATCATATTTCTAATGCCCTTTGCATGAAATGTGAAGTAATTGCTCAAGTGTAGAAGCTGTACGTATGTTTATGAAATGTATAGCATGGGCACAGTCTGTGATTTCAAGTGTCTGATGAAAATCTGGGTGTGGTAAGGCCACACTGTCTTCAAAACAAGCTTCTTATGTTCTTGAACTTCAGACTTCTCAGTCTTGGAAAGTGAAGTGAATGACTGAATACCTTAAATGCTTCCATATGTGTTTATATTTAGTAGATCTAAAACCTCTTACACTGAGGTAACTTACTGCAGAGGAGAAATATCTGCTGAATTAATTTTCATGAAATAGATGGTTTTCTTAAGTTTCTGTGTTGTGAGACCTCCCAGTCAAGAGGGGAAGAAACGTACAGGTATGGTGATCTGTTAAGTAAATGAAACAAGTGGATTGTGAGTAAATAAATATGAGTGACAAAGAGATGACACAAGGAGAGTAAAAAGCCTTCTTACACAAAGAACAGTGGATGGTGCCTACCTCTCCATCATGAGCCCAAACGTGAGAAAAATCAAAGGCTTTATTCTTACTAGAGAGACTGAAAGAAGGTCAAGTTCAAAAATAGCTTTGGGTCAAAAAGGAGGGAGGAGAAAGAGACAGTATAGTCACTGAGATGAGTAACTTCAGATAACATTTGAGTGTCTGAGATTGTGAGAACTGCTGCTGAGGAAGAGGCCTGCCGTAGCTAATATTTGCAGTATAGCGACACGTGGTATCACTACCAGAAATGGGCTGCTGCGGGTGTAGGTTGTCATTTTACCCTGTTTATTGGTCTCTACTGATCCTCCATTTCCATGTGTGTGATGTTGGCACTTCTGAGGCCACATGCCTTGGTTGTCTTGTGGCAATATTCCAAGCCATTCTATGAATCCTTCCTCATGAATTATGGAGGAAAAAACCTTCCCCATTCCTTAACTGGTTAAGACTTTTAGGAAGACAATAAAGGCTTTTGTGTAATTTAACCCTCCTTGTCCTCAGCTGTTTACTCACACGCGTATAAATTGACATAAATGCTGGATGTATGCTCTAATACTTATCATCACTAACACCTTGAAGTCATGACTTTTGAAGCATTTGTAGCAGCAGAAATGGTTTAATGTTGCTGAAACTTCTTTCTTATATGCATTAAAAATTCATATGGTGGTGGATTTAATCTGAGACTTGTGTACAAGTACTTTGGCTAGATATTCTGGATTTAGAAACAATGTGGGATCTAATATGCCAATGAGGTAGGACTTACTTAATTTTGTTCAAAAACTTCTGAACAGATTGAGTCCCTGATAACCTTAGCAGCTGATACCTGTAGTTAGATTTTGAGGAAGTAAGTGTCTTCTACCGGCATCTCAGTATTTTAACTATAGTTTTAAAAAAAAAAAAATGTAAGGCATAATACTATCAAATGAGATAAGAGTCTGAAAACCCATGCTCAATAAACTGATATGTTCTTCAGGAAATTGATGATATATCAAAAGCTGTTTCTTCAGATAGCAATCACTAGTTTAGCTTCCCAAAATGAATGTGAAATACGAACATTGAGAGAAGGCTGTGTCTGCTTATAATGATGCTGGTTTTGTATACAGAGTTCTGGGCTTATCTTGAGAGGGGTTCTGACATACAACAAAGCTGATGCAAACTGTTTCAGCCAGCAGTACTTTCTTCTGACCTTCAGTATTCCTTGGCTTATGTGTATGACACCAATTCAAAGAAATTTCGATATTTCCTTTTTTCCTATTTATTTTTTTTTAATGACCAAATATACTGGATGAAAACAGGTCTTACAATTAAAAGCTAAGCTATATATTTAAAATTAAGCATATTCTTCCACACAGGAATAAATCTATGAATGGATCTGTGAAAGTGAATCTGTCTTTCTAAATAGGGCACAGAAACCTACATCTGTTGTGGTGGCAGTGGTGTTTGTTTCTTTTTCTCTTTTGGAAAAGCTCAATGTTTTCTTCAAATACTCTCTTTTGTGGCTAACCTGGAAGGTTTTGCCACTGCTGTAAAAATGAAGCAGTGTCCATTGGACCAAGTAGTATCTTGCATTGAAGTCTCTTAGTGAAAGGAACAGTGAGACGCACGCCTGACCCCATGTGTGGTTTGTGTGTAACAGATTGTCTCTCTTGAAAATGAGCATTTACAGGTCTCTTCTGTTTAAACCAGAAGTCACTGTTGTAAAGGGTGCTCTTCATTCACAGGAAGAGAGGCGTGTTGCTGTTCCACTCAGTGAGACTCCAGGGGTCAGCCTGAACCTGGGAGATCCTCTGGGAACCATGAAAGTTTTGGAGTGAACTTCAGGTTTTCAGGTTTTTCAGATGTGGATGGATGTTGTTTGGGCAGTCAGTGTATTTGCGTTTTTCAACCCTTTTGAGATGAGCTTTATATTTAGAGTGCTGAGTAGCATAGATGGGCATTGCTGGCTTGCACTGAGCCTCTGCTTAGGTGACCAAATACATAAGCAAGCTGGTTTTTGCACTGAACAGTTTTTTTTACAAATAATTCCCACTAGTTCTGCTTTCAAATCTGTCTAAAAATGAGTGATTGTTAGTGTTTCCACGTGAGGTCTTGGAGTCATTATTTATTTATCTTCATGACAACGTGTGTGTGAAAAAGGATTTGGTTACCCCTGTTTTACAGGAGACAGGGCATGAATTGACTTGCAGACTGTGCCTGTGCTATGGTAGAGTGCCCCATGGAATGACTCCGTCGTGAAGCTGCAAGGAAGGGTGTTGTTCATTGTACTGCGCTTTATCTTTAGAGGACTCGAGAGCAAACTGCTGCAAGCATCGGACTGGAAGGAATATTGCCTTTTCTCACTCTTCCTTAATTCTGTAGAAGCCTTATCAAAAACTGGTAGTGTTTTCAAGTCTCATAATGGCTTAAGAGTCTTGTGTCTACTGAAGGAAGCCCAAACCAGCTCAATTGTTTCTTTTGAGGGCAAGGTGCAGTGTGTTGTTTGTGTCGCCAGTCTTGGCAATGCCTTCCCCTCCCCAGCTTCTTCCCTTCCCCCCCCTCCCCAATTATTTTTCCAGAGACCTTGGCTTGCTGCTTCTGGGGCAGCAGCAGCAGCTGCTAGTGCTGTCCTGTAATTCTTCCATCTCAGTCACAGGGGACTGGAAGGGAAAAGATGGTCTGTCTCAGCAGCAGTCCACCAGCTGCCGCTACAATCTATAATGCGTAAATTTGCAAAATATAGCTTTTAATTTTGCTTTGCAGTCAGAATGAAAAACTAGAGTGCACCACCACTGCCATCATTGATTGATTAATAGAAATAAATGCTCCCCACTCCCCGGTTCAGACTTGGACAAAAAGAACTTGGAAGTGGCTAAAAATAAAAGGTAAGAAACCTGACAGACTTTGCCACCAACAGAGTAATTAACAACACATTGTTGTGTCTGTGTGCTTGAGAATGTGCTCTGACTAGGTAAAAGCTGTTGAGTAATGCAAAAATATTAACTAAATCAGAGTATAAAATTAGGCTTAGGGTCATGATACTTTCTGAAGTACATGGATAAGCAGGGCTTCTTTGTTACAGCACTAGAGACTGAGGGAGTCCCACAGATTCTAGTCTAAGAGGTTTTCCTGAAATTTTGTGTTGAGACATATTTTTGGTTTTGAGCTTTTTCTTAAAGAAGAGCGAAGGGGAATTAAAGAAGAATAAGCAGTGCTCTTTCTCTGCCAGTAATGTAGTTGGAGTAGCAATATTAAGTGCTTGTTTTGTGTCCAGTCATACACCTTGAGTAAGGAAATGGTGCATAGGAAAGGTAAGCAGCCCCCAAATTTCCATTAGAAATGTATTTGTAACCTCTTCAGCATGCGTTTACGCATGATGAATCTTTCAGTTGGACCATTCAAGAAGAACCAGCCATAACATGGCCAAAATTTGTGAAATAACTTGTTTGTACAGAATAGTTTAACTCAGTGGGTTGTTCAGCAGACTTGAACTATAAAGCACCATTCATAGAAAGAATTCTTGTTGTTGTGGCACAGATTATTGACCAAAGAAAGACTGTTGTGTGTACAGCTGGGAGAACTAACTTTATCATGAGTCAGTTTTTCAGTTGATTTGTCAGAATTTGGGAGAGAGCAGATCTAGACCTTAGCTTTGTCAATAAATTACAATTTAACCTAGTACCTATCCCCAGAATTACCAGAATCCTGATTTCTGTGCATCTTGCATGATACTAACGTCAGCAGTTTTAAGTAAAAGCATAAGCAGCCTCTAATCTTGCAAGGCACACTCCTTTGAATAGGTATGTTGTACAGACATGTTGGCAGAAGTAAACTAGATCTAGATGTGTCTTTGGGACTCCAAAGAAAACTAATTAAAATAGTTGAAGAAATAAAAAAAAAAAGCATACTTCGTGCATGTGTGTGCAAATATTATCTTAAATTGTTTGGAGTTTTTTAGCATGTGAAAAATACAGCCCCAAGTGTATACCATGGGTTCCATCTCCTGGGAAAATAGAGTAAGAAGAAATTATATAGTTGACCCAGTATTCAGGCACTTGGGATTTGAGAGAATGGAAGAGCAGTTTGTTTCTCTGAAGTCCTTCCTGGTTATATATATATATATATTTAAATAAACATGATATGCTCAAATATTTATATAAAAGCAGTGTTCAGCTATATCACTTAATTGGGCAGAGAAGTAAAATTTAGTGAAGTGCACACACTTTGTGCAGTTGCAGTGTTTTGAGTGGCTACCTGCTCACTTTCAGGGAGAGGGTAGAAATGGAATGACAGAGGCTTTTCATGGATAAAAACCAGCAGAACTCTTGAAACTACTACTTTAGCCACACTTTACATTGTTGCACATTACTAGTCTTGTCAAAGTGTCAGAAATTGCCTATTGAAAATTATTTGTGTTTAACCTTTAAAGAAGGACTGCTAGAGTATGTTTTAGAACTGAAGTGGTAGCAAGCTGGATTGATGCTTGCTGACTTCTGACTGGTGGCAACAAAGACCTCTAGAACTCTCAGTAAAGTTTCCAAGAAGGCAAGTTCCCCTTTCCAATACGTATTTTCATTTGTCCTATTGTGGTAAAGGCATCTGTCTTCTGCCAGTGTTTTCTGAGCTATGCATTGAAGTCTTTTGAAAATGATTGAATTTGCTTTTTATTGAATTTTCCTTCCCTTCAAAATTAATACCTTTATTTTAACATTCAAACTCCTGAGCACAGCTTCTTTCATACAGAGATTGTTACCTTGGCACTACAAAAAAGACCCTTACTCTAGATACTGATATTTACAGCACAGGCTGTTTTCCATCCATTCTGCAGGACCTGATTCTTAATGCAAAGAACAGCATTGAAGTCTCAGTGAGAACCTACCTTTCCTCATTTCTGCCCCATGGGGATTTCTGCAGCCTTCTGCATAGACAATTGTATGCAGGGGATGCTTCTTTGGGAGCAAAGCTAACCTGGGATCAGGTGAAGAGCGGAGTTTTGAGGGAATACTCTGAAATTTTTCAGTAGCTGCTTTCTCACTGGTTACTCTTATGTAACTCTTTCCGTGGAAGTGGGAAGGTGACTGTTATTGTTGTATCCTGTCCATGAAACTTTGGCTATGGACAGTAAACCCATAGTCTAATCTGTAGATCCATTCTGGTTCTTAGAATAAAACATTTTGAGACAAAAATAGTCAGAAATAGATATTAAAAGAAGATGTTTCAGAAAAGAGACCTAAAAGGACACAGCAATCTCCCTGAAGGAATATGGTACCTAGACAATGGGCAACGTAATTTCTGAATTCCTCAGCCACAAAATTCCTTGGTAGTTGGACTCTTAAAAATCCATGTTCCCCAAAACCTTTTCAAGGGAGTGAGAAAGAAAGAGTAAGAACAAAATGTAAGTTCTAAGCTTGCCTAACATGTCACTTAGGATAACGTCACTTCTAGGTGTCCTTAGTAAACACAATGCCAGATCAGGAGCCAGAGGATAATCTTTTGCTCTAAATTGTTTTCCTATAGTATCTGAAGCTGCACAATCTAAAACTGGGAGTGGAGAAAGGCTATCCCAAGTCTCTCTCTTTGCCTGCTGATACAAGCATGATTTCATTATACAAACATTTGCTCCATTAATTGTCATTATTCCTAATCCTCCATTTTGCTTAATGGCAAAACATTTCACTGCAGGGGAAAAAAAATTAGATTAAAGTAAAGACTTTCAGACAGTAAAGACTACTAATTGAAACCTGCAAGGGATACCCCCATCATGGAAATTCAAAATTACAAAAGTTATTACTGATGTAACTGGAAAAGTGATACTTGAAAATCCTCAGGCGTACACTTTGCATTAAGTTTTTGTGTTTTAAGTCAGGGTTCGATTTTTTTTCTTCCTCTGTAAATGTAAGAACATAGCTTTAGTAAATGGGTGCACGTAGTGCTACATTTTTGTTTGTACAACATGCATTTTTTCTTCTGATGGAAAGTACAGGTTTTGATTGTGCTTGTGTGTCCATGTGGACCTCTGAAAGGAGATAAATTGCAGACGGGGATGCTAGAACATTTTGGTTCTGTTTCTCTCTGCTCCTTCCATGTGGGTAGGTTTTTTTAGCACCTGTCTTCCCCTGCTGTAGCGTTGCATTGAGGTCTTGGAATAAAATACTTTTTCCTGTGCAAAGTTCACATGTGTGTTTCTGGTTTTCCCTTTGCAGTCTGTGGTATTCAGCAATGTAGAGGTCTTATTTCTATTCTCTAGAGGTTGTTAATGCTTTACCCCAAAGGAAGACTGAGGCATAGGAAGGTTTCCCTCCTCCTCCTGCAGGAAGTGGAGAGCAGTGAGCTGCTCCTGGAGCTCCTTTCCCGTATGACAAACCCCCAGCTCGCAGGCGCAGAGATGGGGGTTGTATTGAATGCATTAAAATACAAATGCTGATACTTATCTGAGAAACATCGTGTGCCTTCACTGAGTGTACAGTGCTAGGACAGCGCTTCATAAATGGATTCAGAGATTTCACGGCATTTGTTAAGGAAAGGAATAAAGAATTTCCTTTTGAAAGGCAGAAAGTAATATTCTAAAAGACACCACTCAAATATTTCTTAAATATTTTTGTTGGTTTGAAGTTTGATCCTACATAATTCTGGTATTTTGGGTTATTTTTTGGTTTCTTGATTTGGCACATTTTTGCATGCATAGTACAGTAATGTTGGTTGTGTGTGCGTCATGAAGGAACCCCAGTAAAATGTAAATTCATGCTTTTAAAATTACTTTTCCTGAGGTGGTCTGTTCTCTGTGAGTTTTGTGCTCTGCATATCCCTCCATTCCCCCACCCTCAGGTCCATTAGGTGTAAGTCGGATTAGCTTAGTGACTCTTATCAGACACCTTTTTCCCATTACCCCCAGATAAATTTATGTGACTTGAAGAGTCAACTCCAGGCACAACCTTATTCCTGCTGGGGACAGGAGCTGCATTGCTGAAGCTCGGTGTTGGTGAATAGTACCCCACTGTGCTCTATATGGGAAAGTGTGTGGGTGGCAATTTACATGGTAAACAAAGGCAGGCAGGGAAGGAAGATAGTTAAGCTTATGTTTTTAATGCTTCTGCATGAAAAGTATCTGTTGAAAATTAGCAGCAACAAATGTCACAAAAAGAATATTCGTGTAGGTTTTTCAACTTCTAAGAATCGATCTTTAAATAAAAGGATTTTTACATACATTTGTTGATAAATTAAATTTATTGATATAACTTGTACTGATTTTGTGGTAGAGGCAAATAAAGATTGTATCTGCAACTATTCCATTTAAAAATAAATGGAAACCTTTTATTTAATCAGCAAAATAGGTTCATACTCATCTGAAGGATCACACACATCCCCTTCCTGCCACCCTAAATAGGTTGTTTGCTTGTTTGTCATAAAAGGTGTAGGAAGGCAATGTGAATTAGATGGCAAAGGGCTAGAGAGAGTGTCAGGAAGCATTGACATTCTTATTTGTGGCTTGTATCTACTATGTGACCTTGGACAAGTCCCTTCACCTATGCCATATCCTGTTATTAGATTATAAATCTCTGCCGGGAGAATGCCTGTCGCAGTTTGCTTTTGTATCTGACAAAGAGTCTTTTAGATATTATTGTAAAGCAAATAATAGAAATAAGGACAAAAGGTTTTTTTCTGGAACACTAGCCTTCGATGGAGATGGGGATTTCTTTTTAAGCTTGCTCTGGTGCCCACTCATCTACAAAAAAGTTCATTCACCGTGTTGCCTTCCAAGCAGCCAAAACCTTCTAACATGAAATTTGCTATTTATTCAACTAAATAAACGTTGTGAGTGACTGTGCAGTCCTTGAAAAGTTTAGCAAATGCCTTCTAAAATGCAGAAAATCTAGCACATGAATATTTGCAGTATTTTCTTTTTGATTAAAGTAGAGGGCTTTCCGTGGTATTGTTGTATAAACTGTGTATTTTAATTGCGGTCGCAGAGTGTTTCCTTGGGGGAAGGCTTGTCTCTCAGGAGCGGCTGATCAATGTGATAACTGTTAACCCATGGCCACGCTAACGAGCACAGCTCACGCTGCTGCGGGAAAGTGGCTGCCTTATTCCATGTGATGAAACTCTTGTTCCAGTTCACCTCTCATTTCGCGCTGATACCCTTCATGCTGGCGCTGGCGCGGAGGCTCACATGGGAGATCTCCCTTCCAGTTCACTGACTCGCATCCCGGCCACTCGCAGATGCTGCCGTGCGGAGAAGCTGCTGGTCTGCGTGGCAGCAGAGCTTGTTGTGTAACGCTGCGTGTCACAAGGGCTTTCTGCCACCGTGCCCGGCCCCACACCGAGCTCTTCCCCTGCACTGCGTTTGATGAGCAGGGCGGTTGAGTTGTGGGAATTCAGCTCTGTCTTTTGCAGGGTTTAATAGTTGAAACTTCATGGATTTGCATGTCAGTGGGAGGAAAACCCTAAGTGCTTCCGGTTGCAATGTAGAGGAGCAAAAATTTTTTTTTTTTTAAGTTTTTGGGTGTTTTTGCTTTTGGGTTGTTTTGTTTTGTTGTTTTTGAGGTTGTTTCTTCTATGCCATTCAGGACACAGCAAGTCTATTTTTCAAGTATTTTGTTTCTAACATGCTACCAAATTTTTTAAAGGGAGAGAAATTGAGATTTACAGGTGATAGTCACTTAATTCTAGGACTTGGCTCTTTAATTACAAAATAACACTTTAATTCAAGGTAACATGAGAAAGATTATTTTTTAATTGTTTTATAATGTCAGAAAGGATGAATATGTAAGTCTAATCTGTGCTCCTGCATACAGCCAAGAGTCTCATCTCCAATAATATTTCTGTCAAGCTGTTTAATTTGTTGTAGCTTTTAAAAGACATCATATGATGTAGTAATTTAAAAAGTAAAAAATGAAGGCAGTACAAAGAGAACATACCTGACATGAATACAATATAATGTGCGTGTGGTTCAACTTATTCTGGATAATATTCCTATGCAGTTCCTGTTTGTTCCTTGGGCGTGACTTTGCTAATAGCAGAGAGAGTATTGACTAAAGTCTTTGCTGATAATTATATCCTAAATAGAATTAAATATGAAGGTGGTGCTAGCAAGGTGCTAATTGGCTTACAAACTGTTTTGAGATTTTTCACTTTCCCAGCACCACTAGATTACAGCATGTGGTGCAGCAGTTCTTCAACAGAGAGGACTGCTGATGGAGTTGCTGAAGCTAACAAAGCAGGATGTCCTGTGGTGTCACACTGGGGATGGGGTCTAGCAAAGCAGGATGTCCTGTGGTGTCACATTTGTGCTTAAGGCACAGGCAAAATACTTCTTGGCTAGCTATGGGACTTCAGGGAAGCCATTTAGTCCCGCTGTCTAAAAGAGACCAATCCTTTGCTTCTTGTCTTTATCTATAATTTAAACTTGGTGGGGGGGTGTGTATATTTATAAATAAAAGGTTTGTCATTAGCTTACAACATCACTGGAATACAGGCAGGTTTAAAATGGGTTTCTCATCATGGAACAAAACCTTTGTGGATATGCCATATTGCAACTGCACTGACTTCAGCTGTCATCGGCTGTTTGGAAAGGCCCCAAGGAAAGGCTGTTTGGAAATGTTACTTAGACAACACACCTTATTCTTCCAAAAGCCAAGGCTTTCGTGGAAGCAGTAAGTGTAATTTTCCAAAGCAGGCTGGCATGGGAGCACTAGGGGATGTGAAAGACAAAAGGAACGGGGGCTGTAATGAGCACCTTTGTGCAGTGAGCATGCAGCTGTCCCCAGCACGGCGCCGCTGCGCAGCCCCGTGTTTGTGCTGGGGGAGCGTGACTAATGGCTGTGATTCATGAGGAGCGTGCCTTGTCTCGGGACGCCTGAGCTGCTTTCACCTCCAGCCGCCTGCTCCCTTTCTCGGAAGCTTGCTCTGCTCCAGCGGGGTTGGCAGAGCTGCTCACCAAGCAGCTGCTGACCTGCTGTGAATGGTAGCTTGACATATGAAGGTAAACCAAAAGCAGGGCTGCTGGCAGCATGGGCTTTGTGGTAGTGGTCTGTCTGCGTTACCTCTTGTGTTAAGCCTCGAATGATGATGCAGTGATGGTTTTCATCTGTGGGAACAGATCTCAGCAAAGGCTGAAACAATTACAGTCTGATATGAAGTTTTTGTGGGCAGCTCAGGAAAAAAATAATATTGTGAGTCACTGGCAGCAAAAGCCTCTGTGTTTGTGGTTGGTTGGGGGTTTTTGTTTGTTTGTTTTTCTTTTTTAAGGCAGCTTATTTTTGTTGAAATTTCATCTCAGTAGAATAGAGTTCTTGCATTACTACTAGGTTTTTAGGAGGTCAGCAAAGTTTAGGTTATCCCCTAATTTCTCAAATACAAAGGGTCTGTTGTTGAGGCCAAACATGGGAACATACGTCCACTGAAATTAGTCATGATACAGTGATATTTTTTGGTCTTGGTAAGTACTGTATCAAACATGATTCTAAACCTATTTGTTGCCTCACTTAGACCTTTGAGTTTATCCTGTAACTGCTCTAAAGAGCTGATTTTTATCAAAGTTTTGTTATATAAATCTTTTTCAGTCTTGGGAAGATAATTCATCCTTGTGTAAAACCTGCTTCTTGCTGGAATCGATGAAGAGTAAGGCCCAGTTCCTTGCAGGGCAGTGGCATTGTTGTGAGGTTATCAGAAGGCTAAAGGTACAAATCAGCTGTTGGCTCCAGTAACTTCTATGAGGGAAATATGGAAAAAGATACATCTTTTTTATAAACGAGATAGAACAGTGTGTGATTCTGACCTTTGCTGTAAGAGGTGCAAGTGCAACAACATTTTGTGACTCCAGGAAGACAAGATTTAGATGTTCCCATTTGGGCTGTAAAAGGAGGTGAACTTTTGCGGAGAGCATTTATAATACTTGTCATGGGTTACTGTTGTGTATCCTGCTTCAAGAAGCAAACCTTTATCCAAGACTTTGATCCTTTTTAGGTGGTTAAGGAAGTCACAAGAGTCATTTTACAGCATTGTCACATGCCCCTGAACTGATGTTTGGGTTTTTTTGGAAGAGGAAAGAGAAATACCACAGCAAAGGCTATTCTTGAAATATTTGTGACCATTTCAAAACTGGGATGGATTGAAACTTTCCCAGGATTTCTAGACCAAAGAAGTGCTGGAGCAAACCATTAATCTTGAGTCTTGATCCAACAAGGAGCTGCCTGCAGGCAGGATCCTCTCTGTGTGGAATTTTCATGAAGGCTCAGTGCCTCTGATGAATTTCTCAAAAGTATCTTGGCAAGGTTAGAGCTAAAACCATTCCGTTTAGGGTCCCATAGGACCTTTTTAACCATTCTGGAAATGTCAGCATTGTTTGACATGACCTTGTTGTGAAAGGGCTGTCCATACAGGGGTGCTGCAGATCCCAGCAGGCAGGAGGAAAACAGGAACTCCCCAAAATGTCATCCCTTACCACGCTTTTCCTCTGAGGGGTTTCAAAGACTGGCAAGCTCATTTGCTTTGGCAAATTTGGAATTAACGAGCAATTTTTAGGAAATGTTTTGCTAGTAACTTACCAAAAGAAATGTTCCCACTGTTATGTCAAATTTTACAGTCACTTTTTGTTTGTTTATATTTAAGCTCAAACCATTGAGAAGTTGTATGTTTCTGCAAATTAGGTTGTTCTTCTGTGCAGCTTGCATTCAAAAACAGGCAATCCCCCAAAATGTTACAGCACAGGGAGAGCACGTGTATCTTCCCTTCTGTTCTGTCAGCATTTGTTCTGGTTTTAAGGGAGAGAATAAACTGCAATTTTGGAAATTGCTGTTGTATAATACTCCATGATAAAATGTGTGTAAGTTCTGGTCCCTTGTGCATTACCTACAGTTACAAAAATGGAAAGGTACTCGTATCTTTATAATAACAGCAAAATCAGTGTGCTCTGTTTTTATATAAAATAAATAAATTTTCTGCATTTAAATAATAGTGCCTAAAACAGTAGGGATTAAAAGAGCTGGTAAAGGTTTTGAGATTTTTGAGCTATAACAATATGTACTTATATGTCACTTAAGACCAGAGCTTAGCAAAGAACATGAACATGTGTTTAACTGAAGTATGATGTTATTTTGTGGAGTACTTAGTGTGAACCTAATTACATATGGTAGCGCAGTCCTGACTTGGAGTTGTAATGTTGATCATGTAGCCAAAAAAGAACTAGAATCTGTTTTCAGAACTCCAGGTTCTTGTAAGTCTTCTGTAAGAACTACAGGTGACTTGTAAGTCAGAGAATCTTGGCAAAACTCTCTTTTCTGACATGAGTTAGAAGTGGGTATTTTTGTGATTGATTGGCCTGTTCTGACCAGGATATATTATGGTCTCTTTTGGCTCAGTCAGCCTCTCCTGTGTGGTTTTGGGGGAATAAGTGGAACTTTCTATGACTTGTTTATCCTACCAACAAGAGGCAAAACTGTTTCTCTTCCGCCTGTTGACAATCTTGAAAATAAAGCTGAGGCCTATAAAGACTTCAGCAGCAGATGGACTGGGATCTTATAATTAAAAGTCAGAACATTATTCATACGTAGTATTCCAGCCTTGTGTAATACAAGGCAGACTGTGTTATGCTTTTTTGTGTTTCAAAAAACGTTAGTTGCACTTGAAATACTTAGAAATAGAACTGATTCCCCTGATTCCACCTATCATGCTGTTTTATCACAGCAGAAGAGCTGCTTGTGTTAGTGCTGGTCCCACAGGCTAGTGCTGCACACCTTTTCTCTTCTAGCAGAAGATATCTCCTAACCATTGGTGTATTTTTAATCAAAAGGTTTCTTGATGTTTCATTTTAAAATGAAAACAAAAACACTGGGATATCCAAGATGGAAAAGCTACAATTTGTGGCACTGTTTTGTGTGCTTCTTAAACACATGGGGCAGCATGCCAGGGGTGCCACTTTACTATTGCAACCAGCCACTGACTTAATCTTAAATAGGATTTTAATTAAGGTCCTGGTGAGGATGTAGTCAAACATCCAATAAGGATTTTTTTTTTTTTTCATAAAAATAAGTTTTACATCACTTTCAGTTCCTGTTAAGGTAGGCAGTCCTTTTCCCAAATGGCAGTTTGGACAGCTAAGAATGAAAACTCCTAAGGTTTTTCTCTTTCCATTTGTCCCTACCATTTTTTCTTAGGCTTAAGCTGAAACTTGTTTTTGTTTCTCCACTAGTCCAAACCCCCTTCTCACTCTTGAGACAGTTGCAGATGCTATCCATTAAGGTCAACTTCATTCATTTAGCCTTGGAGATTAAAGACTCCTACTCTTCCTCCCTCCAACAGTGATTACCTTCTGTAAATGTGCTTCAAAACTTCTTGTGGTGAAGAACGTTGTGTGGGATGGAGGAGGGATGAGAGAAAATGCACTGAGGAGTGTAGCAGGGGATATTACTCTGATTCAGTGTCCAGTTATAGATACATTTCTCCAGATACTCTACAAAACTTCAGGTCTTTACAAGATTCCTCCCAACTGCCTTTGTTTTTTGTATAGCTCACTTGCAAACCTGGCATGTGGGATTGTTTTATTCAAACTTTACTGAATGACAGGATGTACCTTAGAATTAGAAATATGATGGGCTGTCAGCTGCTTGCCCAAATTCCATCAGATCTCTATAGTTCTTAATAAATGAACTGACAGCTTATTAACCAGGCAGCACAACAGGAACTTCATTCTGTTGTAAAATTTTAAATCCTGTTGTTTTAACAGGCACACAGTTTATCACCACCACTTTTTCTTTGGGAATGAGAAATAAATAAGAAAAAGTCAATCTCCCCCTACTACCCTGGTTTCTGGCAGTATTAATAAAGATTTTGAGCTAACTGTAAAGTTAAGAGTGGATATCCTGCAGAAATACTATCAGGCACTGAGAAATTAAGTTAATTTGGTGCCCCAGGGTTAAGTGAAAACTTAGAGCATTATAGAAGTTTAATGCTTTCTTGTTTGGTTTTGTGATTCCTGGTAAACAAACATTTTATCTAGCAGCAAAAAAAACCCTTAGGATTTATTTAGGCAAGCTACTGGATCTTAGTTTAAGTCTTAACTAAATAGAGGTCTTAGACTTCTTCATTGTTACATGATTCAGGTGGTAAAATCAGGCTAAGGATAAATCAGTAATGAGTGAATGCTCTTGCTGACTGCATGTTGTTGCAGAGTTATGCAAGATCATTTCTTTATTCCTCAAGTTGTGCAAAACTGTTAACACCATGGAAATACCACCACGAATGATTCTTTTATTTAGCTTTTCACTTGGAAGGCCGAATACAAGTCAAGAGAATTAGGGACTGCAATGCTTTATCAGGTCTGTGACTAGCTCCTGTACAGTAATTAAATAACACAGTGCAAGAAATGGTGCTTACAGTTGAAAACTCTCTATGTGATTTTCCAAGAATCAGATTGGAACAAACTGAGCTGGACTGAGAAGTGTATTAACTGCAACATTTCACTGAAGGTACTAATCTGTGTGACAGTCTGGGCACATCAAGGGGGAAATGAATCTCCCAAATACTGTTATTATTGTCTGTGAGAAGCCATGGAATACTTCATGAGTGAGATTTGAGCTCTGTTATGCCTGGTGGCCCTCAAAGAAGGTTTCTGTTAGTAGGAGCCTGGTCAGGGCTGCTCCGGGCAGTGCACAGGGGGTCCTGGCTGCGGGGCTGTGCCAGGGCTGGGCACTCCCTCCCCGCGGGTACAGCCAGGCCTGGCAGGTTCCTGGGCTCGCTGGCAGCAATGCTGTGCCCTGTGCTGAGCTCCCTGCTCCCTGCCCTGGGCCTCTGCAGAGGCCCTGCTGATCTTCAGAACTCATCTTCATCAGCTGCGGTCTGAGTGTCTGTCACCTCAGACTTCACTGAATCTTACGCTAAACTGTCCTTCAGGTGTTGCTAATATGTATTCCAAAATCTTCCCTGGCTGGTAGACATGTAGCAAATTTTCTACCTTGCTGCTTTTTAAATAAGAACATCCTTTTTCTCGGTACTGCCTCTGTCACAGGCTGGCTACTACTGAGAGCTCAGGTAACTTGCTTTGCTCTTTGATGCATGAGAAGCTGTCAGCTTCCTTCCAGCAACAGCTGGCTCTGAGAAAGAAGCCATGCAAGAGCTGAAGTGCTGTAAGAGTATGTATGTGAGAGTGACAAAACCCAAAGATTTTAGTCTGGCTTTATTCTCTGGAGGTGTGTGCTCTAGTGTTGCTGTTTATTGCAAAAAACAAGAGATGGAAAATACTGTGTGTGCTTCCATCAAGTAATATTACAAATCAGGGTTAGTTTTTCTTATCTTGATGTTTTAGTCTCACAATTAAATTTATATCAGAATGAAGATGTTTTTATGCACTTGCAGTTTTTGAATGCCAAAAACTCCTGCACCCACTTAGGTGTTGTGTCCTCTTAGGTGAGTGAGATGGCTGTACTGGCCATTTATCATTCCACCATCCTGCCCTGGGGGAGCTTGCTGAGCCCCTGGTTGTCCATAGTGGCCACACACCAGCCAATTACCAAATGCACTTTGATATATGGAGTTTGAGTTGGCTCAGAGAGAACCAGAAAGCTGCAAAATTGGATGCGATACCTTTCTTGAAATTTGCCTCTGTTCCTCCTTTGTAGGGGACTGCTCAGTATGTGTCGGTTTCCTTTTAGGTGCCATGCTGGAAAATAATTAGAGCTGACCTTGGACAAATAATAGTGAACTAGATTAGTGATTATTTTGATTCAGCTTTAAATTTTTTTCTTCCTTTTTTAAAGCAGCTGTCTCCTTGTACAGTTGTTGGCAGAGCTGAGTGTTATGCAGATTACTTCTGGGTTGGGAGTCACAACTGGTGGGAATCTCTGGATGCTGAGATGGAGGATCTTTTGCTATAGAGTACAAGTTAAGAATTTGAGACAGAGGAAGAACAAGACTGGTTTACCAGAGTCAGCTAATCCAGAGTATTTTAGATTTGCTCTGCATAAAAATATTATTTTCAAGAGAAACGTTGAGACTGTTTTGCCTTTAGAAAGTAATAGCCTAAGTGAAGCTCTCTCCACTTACTCCATTTAGAAATTTATCATTGAGATATTAATTATTTCAGCATGTGGAATAATAGTTCTTGAACATGAGCTTGTTCTACCTCTGTGTCACACTAAACATGGTAGAATGCTTTGCTCTTGCATCCTTAGGAAGTTTCCTGCTTAAGTACTGGTCACTTCAAGTAATGAATTCAGTGCATATGAATTTCTTCAAAAATCTTTGTAATGTTCTAATGAAATGCAAAATCCTTATTAAACAAGCTCTCTTTCTAAAACTGCAATGTTATATTTTTAATATAATAGTAGAAATAGTACTTTTAAAAGCAATTTCTCCAATCAGATCTTTGGGCTGTGTCCAACATCCTGGTCCTTTCATATGGTTCATGCATTTCTTAGAAAAAGCAGAGAAATTCAATATTATGTTTCTTCCCCTCTGTGTTAAGTTAGTGATTCCATTTATTATATATTGACACTCACAGATACCAAAATTTATATTTATAATGTAGATTCAGGATGGAGGGTGGTTGGAGTAGGCAGATGGGGAGCACAGGAGAGAACACACAGTAGTCATTGTGTGTGGTGGGAAAAATTATTACAAATTTAAGTATTTCATAAGGATTCCTTTGAAAATGGAAATTAAAACCTAATATAAGCTGTGTACTAAGAATATATTAATTGTGTGTAATAAGAATTTGCAGCTCTGGAAATTTTTTAGAAATTTTTCCTACAATAAAAACTTTTTTGTCCCTCTCTCGCTCATCATCATGTTGAGAGAGATCTATCCTGCACATGAAGTATAACTGTAGGCTGGTGGTTTTAATCAACACATGCTCTCCTGATGAATTCTGCCAATGCCAGAAGATAAATGGTGCAACAGTTAGAGAAACATCCAGCCTTCCTTTGAATTAGTCTTTTGTAACATAAGTAAATTATCTGGAAGGTACTCAACCACAGCACTTTGATAATACAGGTGTTTAAATGGTAATAGCTATTGGAATTGGAATGGGAGTGAAACAATAAAGTCATTAGGGTGTTACAACATGAAATTAAACTATCACTATTACTGAGCAATATTATTATCCTAAAGTCTGCAACTCACAGAGCAAAGGAAAACAATGTAATACTCCTCTAACAGTAGTTTACATTAGGATTTAGTTTAGCCATGATGTTTGCTCATATTATAATATCTTTATTAGACAGAAGTCGTGAGCTGGTGCACTGCATTGTAACCCAAAAGGAATAATATAGAGCTGCTGGCCATCTACCCAAGTAAATCCTATTCCCTATGAAAAAAATTCTTTTGCTCAAAATTCTCATAGTGGTGACTCACATGTTATGGTCAGCAAGAATGTAGAACATTAATGACTTTATGTTTAATATTTAAATTACTTAATTACCTAATGAAGACATCAATCCTGTTGACTTCTGTATGTATCTGTATAATTTTATGAAAAGTTTTGTTTGGTTGAAAATCTCAGCTTTCAATTTGGTCAGTAATTATTCCTGAGATGAAGAAGAATTTATGAGTGAAAGTGACATCTGTGTTTATGCATATGATGGGGGGGAAAAAGTGCTTCTAATTAATTTTACTGGAACATGTTATATTCTGAGTGGATGTTTAGTAGGACAGTGTTCTGTATTCAGCAGTTCATTCTAACAAAACCAGTGCTGGGTGAGCCCAGTCACTGAGGAGCTGAGCAACTTGCATAAAGACAATTGAAACTTGTTAAATTAAAAATTTTTTCTTTGCCTGAATTTAAAAGTTTCCTGGAAATTTTTACAAACTACATAGTTTTGTAAACATTGAATCATCAAACTGCTGCTGCTGCTTCTGTTCTTATTGTTGATGCTATTTATTAATGCATTAGTGAAAAGAACAGATTTATTTCTGCTGTTCGAACTGGTTTTGCTGAAACAGTTCTTTCAGTCGTTTATAACATTAATATGACCCAAGGCAGTTTGCTAGGTAGTATGCATATCTAGATGATAAAAGGAAGGAAATTTTGTGAAATATAAAGGAAACGTTTTCCTTTTCAAGAACCTCCACTGTTCAGTGCAGATTAAGAATCTACTACTACTACCTTGGGAAAGATCCTAAACTGATACACATAAATCATGTTGTCATAGAAGTAGTTATGAGGGCAATAAGCATTAGCTAATACATTACTTCCTTTTGTTTGAATAAATAAGACTTTTTCAGTTTTGGTATCTTCTACACCAGGAATTGCTAGTGTATCTTTGAGGTGATTACTGTCACTTTTCCTTCTAAGCAGCCCCCCATGTTTTGCTCTGTGCTGGCCTCTGCTGTAAGGACCTTAGCCTTGTGCTTATTCAGATTGTGTTTGTGTCTCTCGGTCTCCCACAGCCAGCCTGGGACCAGGGCTTCCCCTCCCTGTTCCCTCAGCACATGCACTCGTGCTGGGCCTTTTACAGAAGCAGGTTCACTGCAGAGAAAGGCACAAGCTTATGAATTAGAGGGGGTAAAAAGAGTAAGGAATCTGAAATATCTCATAGAGTAGCTACCCTACTGTGCCCCGTCTTCCAGTGATTCCCCTTCCTGTGCAGGTCACAAGCTAATGAGCCCAGGAGATGTTACTGGCATTTGTTTCTCCTTCCCTCGTCTGCTGACAGCGCGGCGCAGGGAGCTCTGGCTGGCGCAGAAGCCTGACCTGCTAACTTTGGCTCAGCAGCTGTGCTGCACACCACGGGGTCCTGGGCTGCCAGAGGGAGGGGTGCTCTCTGCACACAGGGATGTGTGCATTCATTTAGGCTACTTGTGCCCAAATTAACTCCATTAGGGAATATGGTCCTAGCTGGAGGCTGGTGTCATCCCTGTGTTGTGAGGCTGGATGTGTACACGTTGCTTTACAGGCTGCAGAACCACTCTGGCCTCTCCCCCACCTTGCGTGCAAAGACTGAGATGGATGAACCGTGGAGAATAATCCCTTGATGCTTGTGGGATTATTCACATTTACAGTCAGGGCCCTGCAGCACCTCCTGTGCTGGTGTGCTGGTCTGTGCCAAGAGCCTTGAGACGCCCGTGTGGTACAAACACTGACAAGTGATACTGAAGTACAGGGCGGATTCATTGCTGAATCTTGTTGAAATTGCCTTTGTTTCTCAGGGAGTAGTGCTTACTGCTGCTGGCTTGTCTGTTTGGGTTAACCAGGACATTTGAATCTAGGAAAACCAGCAAAATTTTCCCTTCTGAACCCTGTGCTGTTGCACACTCTGCTCATTTTGTTTGTGTTGTGTGCTTTTACAGCGCTGCCCTACTCACCACTGTTTCTGCAGTACTTTTGTTTACAGAAGAGAGGTGAGGAAAGAAAACAATTTTATCTTTTAGCGAAAAGTTTGACCTGAATGTTGTTGTGGTGCTTCATGCTTTAAAAGCTTTAACATAACTTCATTTGCTAGTACAGGTACTCTGCAAGCTCTGTAATGCATTTCTGCATACAGACTTCGTGCCTGTTAAAAGGCTAGTTGTGGTTTTATATCTTGTAGGTAATACAGAGATTTCTGTAAGAACTGATGTTATTTCTTACAATATTTTTAGGAAGCTTGGTGTTACTGGATTTAAACAAAACTATCCTTTGGTTGGGCTGACACTACAAAATGGGTTTGTCTGTTTCATCTGGGGAATCATAACCTTGAATCTTGACTTAGCTGACAGGAGCCAAAGAGCTATGTCTCAAGGTCTGAAGTGACAATGAATCTACAATTCTAGTACCCCGGACTCGTCTTGATTTATATTACTGTCTTTCTTGCATAAGTGATGGCTGTTTTTGGTATGCTGGCAATAAGTGAGATCAGTGGAATAGCTGGTCTTCAGAATTCGGGGTTAGTTGTTTGAAATTAGAAGAGGAAAGCGTGAGTGCGTGTACAACATGTTTGTAGTTATGCCTTAAAATCCAGTCTCTCTGTGGAGCCTGGCCAGACTATGTGCTTTTGATTGAGACAAAAAAAGTTAGAAATAATGATGGGAGTGTGAAAGGGGGGAGATAAGGGGTGGAGGGGAGAAATGAGAAAGGGCATGCCAGCTAGTGCAGCTGCAGGTTTTGAGCTTTGTAGGAACTGAAGCAGGGCTGTAAGCTGTCAGCACAAGTAAAGAGCCAGAAAAGATCTGACAGACATAAACATAACTGCTTTCTTCAGCTGTAGAAGTGCAAAGGAACAAACATAGATCTTGACATACATCGTCCTCTTCCTTAGATAGTGTTACAAAATATATGAGTAGTCACCAAGTTTTACAACCCATCAAAGCCCAGCACACTTGGATAACAGAGAAATCTTAGTTAGCTGCACCTTGTATTGTAAGGGTAATATAAGGGGAAACCTTATATTTGAGAAATAATTAGAAGTCTCAGAAATCTTACTGTGCCTGGAGACTATTGTTTTGTCTTCAGAAATTTTAAGCAATCTGGTGGTACAGATATTTGAAATTCTGGGATGGTTTGCATGTTGAGTGAGTGTGTGTGGTTGTACAGACTGCTGTTATGCAAAGGCTGAAATCACCAAGAACACCCAGGATTTCTTGAGTTGGATTCCACAACCCTTCCATGTGTGAAGAGATTGTTGTGTCTATTAAAACAGGCTATTTCCTTTTTCCTGGAAATCTTAACTTCAGCAATGAGGGGAAAGAAAAATCAAAATAAGAACCTACCACCTTGGAGGTAGAGAAACGTTGGTCCTGTATCTTTAATCCAGCTTAAAAATAGGTTTTTTCTCTTTGCCATTTAAAGAAATGACATTAATGTGATTCTTAAAAGAAAAAAAAACTAAGTTCCAAGCTCGCTCACCTCCTTAGAGTAAAATAAGGAGGAGATAACCTGATTAGATGAACAACATGTCAGTTGAAAACATAATGTTTCCTGTTTGAAGAGTTTTAAAACATTGGACTTCGTTTGAGTATGGAAAACTGGCTTTCCCTTCAGGAAGTGTTAGCTCCCTGCTGCTCTGCAAAAACAGTGGAAAAGAGAAATGTTTTCAAGTCAATGTTTCCACTGTAAATAGAAAAAGAATGAGTTTCCATTTTCTTCTTTGTTGTTACTGCTGGGATCTCAAGAATCCCTATTTTCTTTTCCTGGGTGAAGCCCACAAGGTAACCAGATAAAAAGTTGGAAAAAGCTTGTGTGGAGAGCAAGAGAAAAGGAAGGAGAAGAGGGAGAGAGAGAAAATGTCCAGACTTCATTAATCAAAGGAGTAAATAAGTTTCTGTGGTATGTTTTTTGAAGTATTTGTATTTGTAAGAATCTCTTTAAAACACCCTCTTCAGTAATGATTCGTGGGGCACGGCGAGCCCCAGAGGGGGAGAGGAGCAGCCTTTCCCTGTGTGCAGCCTTCCTGGTGATCAGGAATCCTTTCTGCTTCCCCTCTCCTGACACACACTTAATTACACCTGTTTTTAACGTAACTGAGGTAGGTAGAAAAATGAGGGGCATAGATGTGAAAAGTGAATGATATCTGTATTTAAGGAGCCATTTCTTTGATAACTGTGTTCCTTATTTGTTTCGCTGTAGCCTGCATGGCCAGGACCTGGCAGATGAGAAGAGGCAGAGAAAGTTGTTGCATTAGTAATTCTGCCTGTCAGTGTTCATGAAAACTTGTTCTGAAAACAAGCACATACCCACACAGCTTGTGCTTTCGAAGTGCCCCTTTGGTTAAGGAAGCAAGGGGAGAGAGAGAGAAGCTTTTCAGTGTCTTATTAGCAGGGCAGTAGTGTCCAAATTACCACTCTGCTAGGAAAAAGTATGAGCAAAACATCTATTTCTGAATTATTCTCAGTGGAGAAGGTCTTCAAGAGTAAAGAAGTGCAGTCACACTGTTGATTAATTTGCCTAGCACTGTAATTATTGTGAAATATCAACGTAAGTTTCTTTCTTTTCTTCCTTTCCTTCCCTCTTTTAGTTGCACATGGTGGTTTTACTGGTACTACAGAAACCCTGATTATATTACCCTGGCATTCTCGGGGACTGTTAAGCAGGAGTCTTCTCTCTTTTGCTCTAAAACTCATCTAAATGGAAAACACATTGTCTTCATTATATGCCAGTGTTGAATGAACAGAGTTGCCATAGCAACAGCCATCTGAGGCCTTGCTGATTTCAGGCCAGTGAATGGGGTAGACAAACAAAGTACCTTCAAAACCAGAAGGGAACAATTGCTATTCATTCAAGCCAGGTTTAAGATCAGCAAATGTCTTTAGCAAAAGAAATGCAGATAAGAAAGTATCAGACATGGCCAGAGAAGAATAACAGAAAATTATCATAATCTTAAACTTTCCTGCCTGGTGGTATAGCATGAAAGATGATTCTTAAGGAAAAAAAAAAATAATTAGAGGTGAAGAGCCAAACCACAGTCTGTCCTCAGCCTGGGATAGCAGCGTCAGTCTTAGGAGTTGGTGTGTGCTGTGTTAGCAGCACCCGCAGGGGTGGGAGTGCCTGAAGGACAGGGCAGCTGGGGCAGGGCAGGGCAGCTGTGGCCACAGTGAGCACAGGTGAGGTGGCCGTGCTCCCGCTCAGGAGGCAGCTCACACCAAGGGGACACAGAGTCTTGCGTATCCGAGGTCATTATCAAAGAGCTAAATTTGGTCATGAGCCACCACAGATTACTCAGCACACCTGAAGGTAGTCGGGAGCCCCAGTATGTTTGTTTCACCATTTTGTTGCTCCTGGAAAACTGTGATAGACAGCTTTATGTATGACACAGTTGACATATTCAACATAAAGCCCGGTTAGACTTAATATATTTTCACATAAAATGCCAAGAAACTGACTGTGAAATGTTTGCCTTGAATTAGAGATGAGGCATGTGTATGTGTGTGTCTAGTATGTGTAATTGTATTTTCTTTCTTCTTTCTTAATCCTACACAAAAATTTAAGTATTAATTTTCTGACAGAAGTGCCATTTCTGATCTCAGAGTTGTCTAATGTGTAGAGACATAAAAAGTCAGAGGCAAGAAAAGGAGCACATACAGGTTGCATGTTGTGTGGGCAGTGGGCTTAGAAGGTGTCCTTGGGAGTGGTGATGTGATGGAAAGCTCTCTCCTGGCCCCCACACTGGATTTGACAAAAGCCATCACAAGCAGAGGCTGTGTGGCAAAAAGCACAGCAAAAGGGCAGGAGCGGATTCAAGACTGGGATTGCTTGTGGGAGGTTATGTTGTCTTTTACTTCAGTGAGCACTCTGGGTTGGAGGCTCAAGTCATCAGCTGGATTGCTGAATCCCTCTCTGGAAGGTCCTGGAGACTGGAGAAATTATCTGTGTTTGGTTTTGTACGTTAGGTAGCTTAAAAAAAAAAGTAAGAATTTAGTTACTGTGTAAGACCCACAACATGCCACTGTCTCAGCACATTAGTGGTGTGATAATGTAAACTGTGTGCTGTACCAGCTGGGGAGCTGGTTCCCTTGTGAGAGAGAAGGGAAACCCCTCACTAATAATAGGAAAATTCTTAACATGGGAAGCTGGTCGTGAAGATGGTCTGTCAAACTTCACCTGTTTTTACTACTGTGTTTTATATACCCTGTGCATGTGAAGGAAGGGTTATAATAAATAGTGATTAGTTGCAAATGTCAAGGAAACTCTTTAACAGTGGTGTAATACTGGCAAGATTATCACTGATAATACAGTGTATTTTCAGGCTGTTTACAAAGGCATATTCCTATGTTAATCATTCTTACAAAACCAGAATGGGGTGCTAAGTGAATTTTTCACTAATAAAGTTCTGTGAGTACAATGAATTTAGGGGTTGTTTTTTATTTTCAAAATGGCGAGAAGTACAAGGCTGTTTTGTGTAGAACTCAAATGAATTTGGACTGAGGAAGTATTTGAAGGATAGTGCTGAAATACCCAAAGATGAAACACAGGTCACCTCACCTTGAATAAAAACTTATTTTCTGTCTAGTTATGAATAGACAGGGTGGACAAGATTTAAATCCTGGCAACAAAAGTATTACTCAGAAGGAGGTAGAAAATTAAAGATTGACATATTGAGTATAGAAGACCACTAAATGGGCGGGGGGGGGAATATGAAGTAGAGAACAGTATGGAGGTCAATCATACATCTTTTAGTCTCTTTTCATAGTATAAGAACTAAGATGGATTTGTTGAAACTGAAAGGCAAACACATCTAACACAAATGATGAACATAAAGAATGCTGTCTTTGCAAGGCCAAGATGGTAGGCAGACTCAGAAAGTAGCAATTAGTTTTGTGTGTATATGTATGCCTGTGTATTTTATATATACTCAGCAATTTAAGCTCCCACATTAATTCTATTAGATTTGTCTCCTTATTAAGTAAATAGGTGATATAATGAAGTAGTGTCTAAAATAGATAGGAAGAACTTTTTCAGGTAGCAACTCACTTTTATAATGGAGGCTTTTGCCAGATTGTCATCTCTAGCCTTCGATAGGTGTGGCTCTGATTGCTCTGAAGATAGAATGCTGTAAGACCTTCCTTTCTGAATTCGTTTATGGAAGTTTCCAACAGACACACATAAATGAAGGTTTTTGTTTTCGTGTTGGTGATACTATCATTATTCTGTGAAAGCACAATGTGTTCTAAGGCTTTGGATCCCCTTTTATCCAATGTCGCAGAGAGCGATGAGCAGCTATCTGTGCAGCTTTACAAACAGACCAGGATTTGCCCTCTTTTCACAATGTTATCAATTAGCAGTCTGCTGAGTGTTGGGCCTTGGGAGACTTTTGGAGGACTGTCAGTGGGCTATTCAGACTTGTACCTCCACTTAAATTTTCTAAGACGTTTAAATGGATTTGATGTGTTTATCAAAAACCGTAGCTGTGAAACATTTGTACATTTATCTTAGACTGTGATTAATAACATGTTTCTCTTCTATTTTCATGGAATTAGAAGTGATTCTAAAAGAGCTGATTTTGTGTGTTACTAGCAGATTCTAGAGGCAAGGTATATTATATAATTTAGTGCATACAGGATAATGGTTCAGTCTGTTTCGATTACTAGACCGGGGTTGTAGCTTTCAGGTATTTTCGCAAAACTGTGGGGTTTGTCTTGGGCCTCTTGCCACACCTCTTATACAAAGTATGACTCTTATCACAAAGCTGTACTAAGATCCAGCATACCTAATCCCTTTCACCATCTTTTGCACATCCTGGAAGTAGTTACACATTTAGTCATGGAAGATAGCTGAGAGCCATGGATGGTTGTCCGGTGTTCTAGACCACACCATTGCTTGTGATGAGAACTTGCAAACTGGAAACATTTAAGGTATGTCCACAGTGGTGCTTATGCAGCACAATTAGAACCTACCTTTTCCAAAGCTTTTCTCTCCCTTCTGTACAACTGGTTAACAGGGTTCAGGATGTGGTTCCTGTGTCTTCAGCAGTTCATACTTCCAACTTGTATTTTCTGGTGTTAGTACATCAGTGAGATTAAGCATCATCTAATACAAAGGCAGAGAGCAAAGAAGTAGTGTTATAGGTTGGGCAGCTGGATAAGATGATGGATGTGTGCCTTGAAAGCAGTCGTTAGACAGATATTTCATTTTCCTGTGAGGCATCTTAGAAGTGGAGCTTGTAATTCAGTAGCTTCATAGAAAAATTACCTCACTAGATATATTAGTTATGGGCAGCTTTTGAGTACTCTCCTTTTTCAGTTTTTAACAGGGCATTATCAGATTTTAGAATGTTTAGAATATTTTAATGCTGTATGTAATGATCAGCAAGAATAGCAAAAAGAATAGTTAACTTGGAGCAGTTATAAATGGTAGAAGTTTCTCTTGTTAAGTATGACCTGGACAATGAATGTAATAATTCTTTTTAGAAAAGAATGCAGAGTATGTTTCAAGAGGCACACCAGGGGAAACAATCCAAGCCATGGCAGTAAGATCACTTCTATTTCCTTACTGCAGTGGCATCACCTCTTTCAGTTGCTTTACTGCCTCAGTAGGTTTCAGCAGTTCCCATGCTGCATTCCAGTGCACTCAACCCTGCAGGCATTCAGGAAGAGTGTCCAGAGAGAAGCTCTTTCTTAAGGAAAGGGGCCTTGCTAAAGCATCATCACCAAAGTTCTTCAGTTGAAATAGAAGAAAGTTGCTCCTAACTCTTCAAAACAGGGTTTTGTGTCCTGTTCCCAGGCACCTTGTAATAGGAAGGGATAATCAGGATTATTGAAGCTAACCTTTAGCAGAAACAAAATTTATTTTCCAATATAGCAATTAGTAGTGAACTTTGGGATGAATTTTCTGTGTAGAGCATAAAAATTTGTGACCAGATTGTGTCTGATAGCCTTGAAATACTGGATTGTTCTTGTCCCAAATTCCTTTCTCATGGAAAGGAAGCATTTCAGTGAGGAAAAACAATGTCATGTGTTGGCCTAGGTGTAAATGATCATATGCTGTTGAATTGGTGGTTATCTGGACAAGCAATGAATAAAGGAATTACCCATTTTCTTGGAATGGCCCGTTTGATTCTGGACACTGTTTCACACTATCACAGTAAAGATGTTGCCCATTGCTGGTATTTCTGAGTCTTTGGAATGTAAATAGTATTTGGAGATAAATACTTCATAAAAATATTTGATTTACTGAGACCTCTTCTAACTGCTTATATTGAGTCATACATTCACCCCTCCAATGCATTTATGCAGGTTAGTGCCTTGCCAAGTCCAGGTATAATCTGTGAAGGACAGTTCCTTCCCATCAACTGTGTTACTGCCTTCAAGTCTGATGAAAGAAATTAATTGGAGTAGAAATTGTTTTATTTCTATCTGAAGAAACTAGTTCACTGAGAGGTGTGTTAGTGCAGGGTGAGAATGACATAAACTGCCATTTTGTTGTGACTTTGTAAAGAGAGTAGCAACAAGGTCCCGCGTCCTTTCCCTGTTGTTTTTTTCTTTTTCAAACAGCTTTGTGAATAAGAATTTTTGCTTTGTTTCCTTGTTTAAAATATTTGTGTTAAATAATATTCATATTTATGATTTATGGAAAGCATCCAAACAGTATGCTCCGAGTAAGATACCAGTGAGAAACAGCGGGAGTTGCAGGGTAGAAAAGAGCACTCCCGTGTTTCCCAAAGTGATGTTGAAAGGTGGTGTTGTGTTCAATGACAAGGAGAAATACCTGATTTGAGAAAATATCTGATTCACGACAATTGTAATATGGGAATTGTTGGGCAAGTCAGACTTGGCTCCTCCTCCATGGACAAACCTCATGTTCCTGTTAATGTTCCCAAAGATACATATGCATATACATGTTTTAAATTGCATAGAGCCCAGATTATCTCTCCTGGCAGGGAGGAGAGCAGAGTTACTATCTGTGCAGAATTTTTCAAAGCTGATGCTTCAAGCTATCTTCTCTGCACATCTGACATATTCCTGCTTCATTGTTGACTCTAGCACAACACTTACTGTGAGAATCAAAACAAAGTAATTATCGTCAGATTTCAGTGGATCTAAGTAGAAGGGAAAAATACATGTATGTGTACAGGGAAGAACAACATTTCGAACTAAGTCTATAAAGTCTTAGCATTTTGAGACACTGTTAGAAATACAGTTGTACATAAAGGAATTGAAAATAAGCAGCAGAGTAAAAACTAACACAAGTTCCTTAGCAGTATCAATACAAAGAGTTTCATTAAGGTAGCTCTACTATCACTCTTTATTTGCAAATACCAAAGTCTGCATGAGAAAAAAATACATGTTTCTGTTAGTGTGTGACAATATCAGTAAAACTCAGTCTATCCTTCCATTGCTGTCACTACAAATCTCAGCACCTAAAAGCCCAGACGGGTTTTCAAGCCTGCTGCATGAAACCCACTTGCACCATGTGGAATAGCCATGGTGTGGCTGTGGCCGTGTCTGCTCCCTGTCAAGCTGGAGGACGTGAAATCCCTAGAACACTCAGGATACTGATATTTAGCAGTGCTGTTGCATAAGCCCCAGATGTGCGTTTGCTTCTGTGTAGCTCCAGCTGATGCTGAAGAAAATGGAAACCAGTCTAATAGCTAAATTTAAATCAAATTATAAATCGTTTTATTCAATTCAATTTCCATTTAAAAATAATTTGGTTCAGTGATAGGCATGTGACTGCAAGCCCTGAAGACTGAAATGCTCTTTATCTAGACACACAACTGCCTTGACCCTTATCTAGAGGGACTCTTTAATCTGCTAATTTAGTTTTTATGCGCATTCAGTTCTTGACCTCTCTGACTCAACTTCCAGTTAAGTAACAGTTGTGATGGTTGTTGCTGTGATGGAGACACCTGCCCGTTAACAATGGGACTGAGCTAAACAACCTTACTCTTCTTGTCTAGGACCCTAAACAGGCAGATGGTAACAACATTTGGTCACTACCGATTTGGCTTGCATTTGAACTCTTGACCTAAAGGTGAAGGCCACTGTATCCTATTGGGAATATGAGCCATCAAATTTAGTTTTAATTTTGATACCTAGGATGTGTGTGAAGTCAAACATCTCACAGATAGAGGAAGGAAGACATTTCTCCTCCATCTGTTCTTTCTTTTATTTTTCTGTATTATAGTTAACTCTGTCAACTCCTCATGTTAGCAGCCTCTTCTTTGAAGAAGTTAATAAAAATTAATTAACAAAACCACACTCCAAGATCCTATCTTGGGAACAATTCTTTTTTTTTTTTTGCTGTTGTAGAATGCAATCTTTCCCCTTCTCTCTCTTTCTCTTATTACGTGCCCTTCATACTTGTTGCTGTCATTTTTTTTCTAATAGAATTAACAAACAGTCTTCCTGAGAGATCTTTTTTTCCTACTGAACAGTAACCCCTGTAATTCTCTTGTTATATACACTCTGACTTGCACTCCTACGGTACAACATGACTTTTTCTTTGGTGGTGTTAGACTTACAGATCTCTTCAAATTTTGTGTGTGTGTATGTGTAACTATCAATATTCAGTACTGTGCCACTACTTTCATTGATCTGAGACCTCTAATACATAATTTTCTCTGTCCCTTTTCACTTTATTTATAAAAGTCTGTATATTTTGAAGGCAAAAAGTTTATAGTTTTCCACTTCTTTCTCGAAAACCTCAATCAAACAGGTTGGGGGAAAGTTGGAAAGTAGTGATGGTTCTGATTCATGATTTCTAAACCATGACTATATTTCTATTTAGATGTAGCAAAGATGGATATGCAAGTTATTTATCCCTACAAAGAACTGCCATCATGAGCTGACAAAAAGAGGTCTGTAATAAGTTAGAAAGTACCCTGAGGCTTACACTGCAAGCACTGCTGCAAGGCACACTGCAAGATTCACAGTTGCTTTGAGTTGCTGATGGATCAGCAGTTCTAGAGTATGAAACATCAGGATGCAGAGATTCTTAGACTGCCTGTTTGATCATGTACTTCATTTTATCTGCTGCAATGGTGTCTGGATCTCTTCATTTAGGTATCATTTCCAGTTTGGTAATTTTAATATTCTGAAGGTGAAAACAGAATAAAGCAGGTTGTAAGATGAGAGGCAAGCATTTCAAAGCATATAATAAGAGGGCAGGTACTGTTAGATGAGTTAGTGTTTGATGTGTGTTTATTAAACTCCTGCTGGTGTTAACTAAGGCTGTGTCTGAGGCGAGCAGGGCCCTTCAGCGGCAGGGCCAGGCTGGGCCTTGCTGTGACCCATTTCCCCATCCAGCCCCACAAACCCACACAGGCTGCTCCTGCTTTCCCATCCTTGTCGTGGCATTATGGGAAGTAATTATGCTCCCAACTGATCAGACCACCTATGAAGATGAAGTGCTTCCTGACAAATGTCTCACTAGGGGGCAGTCCTGGTTTTTAGCATTAAAAACTCCTACCAGCTTTGTTTTCTTTGCTGGTACTGGGGCAGGCTACTTGAGGGGCTGTGGAGGCTCCACCAAGACTACGGAGGCTGGTAAACCTTTGAAAGAAAATTGTCTCACAAACGAGGTCTTGGGAGATGCTTTCATAGGAAGAAGAGAATTGAACCTTAAAAGATTGTAAGTATAGAGACATCCTGAGCTGGAGGACTCAGATATGTTATTTTGTGGTCCATTTAAAAAAAAAAAATCTAAAATTAGTAGCTATATATTTGTGATAGAGAAACCCATAACAGAAGTGATAAGGAAATTTTTTATGACTTTTCACACTGAGCATGCTGCCTGAACTGTTACATTTGCACTGAGCAAGGACTCGGCATTCTTACTTCCTTGATAATTATTGTGGTTGAATGATAACAAGAGTAACCAAAACTTGGTCTTAGTGGGCAGAAATTCCTTTTGATGAGGAATTTAATGCAAGAATGAGACCAAGTTGCTGAATTCTGGAAAGAGCAGACCCAGGTTTGTAGCTCATCTTAAAACATGACTAAGAAAAAACAGAAGCCTTAGAGTGCCATTAGTGGATAAATTGCTTTTTTCAGGAACAAATTTTGCGCTTTCAGACTCACTAGACACTGCTGAACAATGGAGCCTCTTTTTGTTCAATAACACAGCTCACCCAGATGTCAGTAATGAGGTAAAGCTGTTCCATCCTGAGTGTCCAGTGGTGGGAGATCAGTGCAGAGCCGAGGGCTGCTTTGGGAGCAGCCGTGGGTGCTGCCGGCTGCCTTTGCAGCAGAGCAAAGGTGCACAAGGAGCCAGGCAGCAGCAAATGAGAAATGCAAGCCTTGTGTCAGCAAAGGTGAGACAAGGTGCCGGCCTGTGCTGTTCCTGCGAATTCATTACATGCCTGCATGTCCCGAGAAGGGTGATAAGGAAGATATGTGCAAGAGATTTGCAGTTCTGTTTACTTTCAAAGTTGTAAATCAGTAGCTCTCTCCTCTTTTAAGGCTGTACCAGGGCAAACAGGAATGTGCTAATGGCCTTGCCTGAAGTGTCATGTTTTTGTGCTCTATTTAAAAATTTGCTCTAGAATAAATCTGCTGATAAAGAGCCTAAGTAATCGCAGAGTTTTGTAATTTTTATTATTTTTTTAATAATTAAACATGGTAATACATCATACTGGACTCTAGGCTTGTTTTCTTTCAGGATATTTGTCCTAAGGAGCTTTTGTAATTTGGCTTCATGCATGGCTGAGAGAGATGTATTTAATTTAAAGAAAACACTTGTATTGCAGTATACTTCATCTAGATACTTTAATGTTACCTGTGTGATTGGACTAATTGAGTAGTTCATAATTTTTATGGATCTATTCCCATAACACCCTGGGAAAGTGTATTACTCCGCAGCTGTTAAACAACTGCATAGATGAACCCATGACTTTCCCAGGCTTCCATGGGAGGGGTGACTGAGCAGTTGAATGCACCTTCCCGGATCCCTTGCCCAGGGCTCCAAATAATGAAAAAAATTCTCCCTTTTTATTATATATGAAAAATATGTGTAGTTGCACATGTTAGTGTAAAGAATGAGACTTACATAAATTACTGAATTTTTTACATAAATTATCCATATTCTACAAGACTCAAGCCTCTGGAAAGGTCTCTTCATATTTATTTTTAACGATTTTTGGAAGAGAGTATACTTATATTTTACAAATGGGCAAGTAGATATACAGTACCATATTTACATGCAATTTACGATTAGATATAGGTCTTATTAATTATGTAAGAAACACTTGCCATATTTTTTGTAATGAGAAACCAAGGATCATGTAACAATTAAGGATTCTAATTTCAGATACTTATATTTCTGCCCAAATTAAAATGGATGCATTGTGTAACATCAGTACACAATTTAAGAAATGTCAAGGAAATAAGTTTTGTTTTCAAAAATGAGACTGGGATTAAAGAGTCTTCATCATCCTCCAAGTCAGTGAAGGCTCAGACTTCTTAAGAAATTATCTAGACTTTCTCTATAATCACTATAATCAGAAATAGATATCTCCAGAAAGCAATTTATGCAACCCTTTTTTGACATCTGTCTTAGCAAAGGACAAAGTGCCCTCAGACAGTACTGCTCTCTGTTGACTGTTGATGGAACCTGGATGGTTAGCGATGGCTAAAACCTCTCTTTGAGATGGATAATACTGAGAATCCAGGCCAAAGTTATTGGTCCTTTTGCTAAACTAGGAGAAAAATCACTAACCAAAAGTTTTGTTTGTTTCCTGTGCAGAAATCTCCAAGAAACCTAAAAGGACAAGTCGACCATATAACCATATTCTATTTAAATTAAATAAAATCAGTTGTCTTAATATTTTTGAAAGCTTTACATACTCTTCAAAGCTTTTACACCACCCTATGAAGCTAGAAGGCTAATACTTCCTACCATGAGCTAACCTGTCAAAGAGAATTTGAACTGTATTTGGTTTTTTGTTTCGTTTTGTTTTTTAATTGTTGTTGAATTTTGGATGTATCATCATACATTGAAAAAAAAAAAGCATTCTGGATTCTATAAAACCCAATGCAAGGATCTGTCCACACCATACACATTTTAACAACACGTGTTAGATACCTGCGCTGAAATAGATGCCAAAGCAGATCGCAGATCTGTGCATTCTGTAACCCAGTCCCTACAGACCTAAATTAATTACACAGCTCAGCAGGTCCAAGCTTTACTGACCAAGTGAGATGTCTTCTGACTGTTTCCAATGGGGGAGTAAATGCTTTTGGGTTTTTTTAACTGTTGTGGTACTTGTGTGTAAGTCTGCACGTAAAATTGCTTTTTCCACTGATTAAGAATCCTAAAAATTCCTTTTGTATTAGACAAAATATTTATTGCTTTTTCTAGTAGTGCTTGAAATTAATTTTTCAACCCAATTTCTTAGGAAATCCAGGGCCATATTGCTCAAGGAAAGAGAACTATTCATTGTTTTCTGAGATGACAGAGCACATAAAGATTTTACATAGATTTCAGGTTTCTTTTTTACAAAGCCACTGGCATGTGTGCATTTTCTTTCACTGCTGTTTATAAAAGTTTAGGTAACCAGCTCCAACCCCACATAATTATATATGTAGTATACAAATTGCAGTAGCATGAAACTGTATGCTCTTTTGCTGTATTTAAATTTTCGGTAGTACCATATCATTAATTCCATTTTTTTTTTCACTGGAACTTCAGTTACTCCTTGTGCATTTTGTTTGTATTTTGAGGTCCCTATGATGTTTTCTAAACAACGGTTTTAGAATTTTAAGGAGTGAAAAGCTCTTAGTAGTTTGACTGTCATAATTTGTCTGTAAGAATATGGATTCTTTATTTTTCCCAGATGACTTCAAAGGGAAACTTGTTCAGGCCATGAGACAGAATTGTGGAGGTGCTGCAAACTCAGTCATGGATTTGGTAATCTCTTGATGTTTGTTTGAATAGTTAGGGCTTCTTTTCATTGATGCAATCTGCCTGATAATAAAGATTGTGCTGTCAAAACACTGCACAGAAGTTGACTATTCTGTTCATGGCATGTCTTGATTTTCTGCAGATATACCAATAGCTGAAGTAGCCTTGCTTTTGTTTTTGTAAGTGAAATAGCTGCAGTGTAGAGATGAGGTATGTGCTGAAAAACATAGACCCTTTGCATTGTATTTTTTCTCTCTCTAATTTTAAGTGATAGAACTGCTTTTTATCATGGGTTTTAAAGTGCTTTTTTATCATGGGTTTTATGGTGTTAGTTTTAGGAGGAGAAATTCCTGCCTCTGTTGACTTTTAAATATCAGACAAAGAGCATCATTTTGCATCACAGGGATAGCTACTGGAAAGAAAAAAGAGGACAGCTTCTCAAGAGCTGATGTTGAAAAATAAATGTTGGTTGAGAAAGAACAGTAAATGCTGGAATACTTTTGGAGGGGTGGGGGGGTGCCCGTGAAAGCAAAAGAGGAATTCTTCATGACTAAGAGTATCTTTGTAAAGATTAGGTCTTGTATTTCTGTTGATCAGAGTAAGCTAGATAGTTCCAGGGATAATTAAACCTGGGACAGAGAGACAGCTTTATGGTATTGTGCCCAGTTCATTTTTCAGCAAAAATCATAATATTAAAAATAAATACTTACATTTGTGTTCAGTACTTTTGTTGGGAAACATAGATCTGTAGTAATAGAGTTATTTTGAGACCTTTGCAGAGTTTGGGCAGAAACCAGTAGTAAATTTCTTGGCTATAAGTACTTTATGCAAAGGGTCAGTAATTAAGAATAATAAAAGCCTGTAACCTTCAGCCATGTCTTCAACTGTGATTTATACTACTGGATGCATCAGTGTTTAGGTTTTCGAGCTGGAATATCTTAAACACACTGATTTGAGAAAGCAGAGAGCACGTGTCTTTTGAGGGTGAGTCGTGAAGTATCAAACTTGGATGCTTGAACTTGTTCAGTATTTCTGATTTTTTGCCCTGGTCTTAGCAGCTGTGTACTTGGTTTTAGAGAAGATACTTTACCCTGCTTAAATTTCTGCAACTGTTTTAAGGAGGAAAAGTTCTAACACAATTGCTACTAGAATCGTGATGAGTTGTTTTATAGGCTTCTTTAAGTGCAGACAATGTTTTCTGGTTAATATTTTGAATATTTGATGCAAAAAATGTAAATTACTGAAATACTCTGCATTAGGTCTTCCATTTAGCATTATCCTTTCACACTGCAGAGTAAACTAATGAATTACAGCATGATTACATAGCACATAATTAACTTTGTAATTAATATGCAACTGCCACTTAAACTAAAGTACTGCTTATAAAGATGTACGGCAACAGTAAATCACAGGTCAGAAGTAGCACTTTGGAATTTTCAAAAGAATGAGAGTAAATGCAGAATCACTTACAGCAGCAAAGTAAGTTAATTAAAAAGCAGATTAATTGTGAATGTCCTGTTTAATTTTAAATACCTTTGCTATTTCTTTTCCCTGAAGAAAGAACAAATTTAAAGCCTAACTCATTCATTGTTTTCTTAGATGACATATTTAAAAATGAGCAATTGTTTAGCTTTAAACTGTCCTGGTTGAGATTAGAATTTGGTTAGTATTCCTTTCTCATCTTGTTGCATAAAAGGGTAGCACAAAACCAACAACTTTTTACTTTTAATTATTTCCAGCTTTCTGCCATGGTCTTCTTTGGGTTGTTTTCCTGCATCAAGTCAGTGAAACAAAGTTAGTTAAACCAACTCTATCCTTTGTTCTGCTGATTTTTAAATTTTTTTTAAGGAGGTTGAGGGTTTGTAGTGTGCTATCATAACCAGTGAAGAATGAGGCAAGATCTAAGTTCATTTACTTCAAACAAACTATTTTTTTGCTGCAAGTGTCCCCAGTTGCTGGTACCCCCAGCATTGGTGCTAATGCTGGATGCCCTCGTGCAGACAGATCACATGCTTCACAGGCATCCAGAATGACACACCACTAAAACTGTGTGTCTTGCTGCAGGTTTCCAAAGTATTAACTGTCCTTTCCTGTATCCTTTTCCTGTCCATCTGTCTCCATGTGAAATGCTGTTGATAATGGCAGGGAATTGAAATCCCTGATGTAGGTGTGGCTACACTGCTTTGGTTCAGACTGTGCTTGATCAATGAAAAGCACTATTGAAAATTGTACCAAACTTAGTATGCCAAGGTTTAGGGGTTTTTTCAAGTTGAAATAGCACATTTTGGAGAGCTCTGTACCCAGAGGCCATGGGAAACTAAATGTTACAGCTCTTTAACACCTTTCTGACCTTCTGAAGGTGATGCAATACGGGAACTAGACCCTGCAAGTCTATCTAATGCTGTTCGTGTTATTCAGTACTTCAGTACAAGCACCTTGATCTATAGGCTGTACTTGATCTCCTATTGGATATATCCTGTTAGTGTCTGGTCAAAAGAAATTAACAATCAGTAGAAATTGGCTACCCTAAGCATATAATGCATCTTTTAAAAGAATTAATATTTTTTTAATGTCTCTTTTGTGAACCAAACTAATTTTTCATGTTGAGCAATACATGACAAACAGCTCTAACTTTAGAGCTTCTGTGTTTCTGAAACCCTTTGATTTCTGTATTCAGTATTCATGGTGCTCACTATATTGTTGGTTGCTTCATCCACGTGATGCTATTTTTTTCTTTTTAAATGGCTGGCTGAAACTTCTGACCTGGAACAAAGAGTGATAGATGCTTCACAGTTGCTCTTCATTCTAGATAAGTAATCATTCAGGCATAATTATGTGCATCTCTCAGTACTCATGAATATCTACTGCCTGCTTGAATAGCTGGGAGGGAATATACATTGCCCTTACAAATCCTTCAGAATTGACTTCTGCTTGTATTGTATTTAGGAGAAAAAAACCAGGAAACGAGCAACACCACACACACATAAAAAAAGGAAAAAAAAAAACCCCAAACCAACCAGAAAACCAGGACTTCTTTGTTTTCTGTTTGCTGGCTTTGTTTTTCTTCATTGATCAGCATGCTCAACAGGTTGATTACTATGAAAATTGACATGTAAGAATAAGCATCCTGACTTACTCTTCAAGAATAAAAAAAAAATCACTGGAAGCAGGATGTGCACCATAAGAGGAATCTAACCTGATGGAATTTGGAGGGAGGTTTGTCATTTGAGTTTCATGTGTCATTTAGTGGGTCATAATGTGAGAAACAGGTCAGTTTTATAATCATCGGATTTTTGCCTTAGTGGCTTAAAAGGGAAATGGAGCTTGAGGGAGGTGTCTTTTTCTGAAAATGATGTGTGGTGCATTCTTGGAGGTTCAGTTCTAGACATTATGAACAGATGCTTCTGAACTAATCTCAAATGTCACATTTCATGCATAAACCCTGGGGGATTAACAATATCAGGATTCCCTGAGAGCTTTCTTGGAGGTTTAACTTAATACTCTCTCCCAGGGAAGTGTCCCACCTACTGACTTGATGAATGCTCCCAGGCCTTCCCGAAGGCCTTCTCTCTGATGCTGATCCAAATAAGGCCAGGGGAGAGGTGAGACAAGCAAGATACTGCAAAGCACTTGGGGCTTTGATGCACCCAGTAAAAATCATGTGGTGTAGAAAAGTCACAGAGATCTCAACAGAAGAGAGATACCATGACTTGATTTTACATTAAAGTGGAGAGTCATCAACATCTGGTAGAAGAAAAATCAGATTCATAATTATGATTTAGTCATAATAGTTGGGAGGAATGCTGACAATTTAAAATATGAAAAAGTTAATCTCCTGTCTAGCAAATGCCCACTTTTCTATTTTAAATATTTCAGTGACTTTTCAGAAAAGCTTTTATTTGAAAGTAGTAATAAGTAAAAAACTCACTGTTGTCTGGAAATAGAGGTGCTTGTGATGGATGCTTTGATAAACTCTCTAACTGTAGAGGAATTGGCAGCTATGTTTTTAACATATTAGCCAGCTTTTTTCCCCTTGTAATATATATTATATGTTGGGTTTGGATGAAAAAAAACCCCAAAGCCCAGAGAAAATACTTCCTTAAGCCTCTGTTAGAATGGGTTCCTGTCTTAACAGAAGATAAGGGAGGGAGTTGAGCTGCAGTTTTCTTCCATCTACGTGGATGTTTTTGCGATGAGGTTATAATATATGTTAACATTATGCTGACACGGACAGCTCTAGCCAATAGGTTAAAATTGTTAGGTAGTTTGTCTTTTTGACAGATCTTGTCTCCATGTCTAGCAATTTATATGACCTTCCAACTCTGATATTTTCCTTGCCAGTGTGTGTCCTAAATGACTCCCTTCTACCTATTGGCCCTGCCTCATTCTCAGAGACTGACAAGGCAGCCCGTGCTTTGCTAAGCCTGTGAGGAGGCCCCTGGGTCACCCTCAGGGTTAAATGCTGCTTTATTCCGTTGAGTGTTAAATTGCTTGCTCAATTCTTGGACATGTTTTGTTAAATGAATGTTTTAAACTAATTTAGAAATTCAATTTCTTGCAGGTAGAGACATGGCAATATGATGTATCAAACAAAATGTATCACATTTCCCTGTGTTTTCCCCTTACAATTTAGTACATGGGATGATTTATAAAAACTTAGGCTGAAGCTAGCCATGTTCTGCATCATAGATGAACTAAGCTGCAGAATATCCCTGTTTCTGGAATAAATTTGCTGAGTATCACTTGTGTGAACTTTTCTCCCATGTTCCGTAACACTTAGGATTTGTTGTTTGATCTTGCAAGAAAGTGTTTACCTGAGTTTGTAATAGAAATTCTTTCTTCCCCAGCATGTATACTTACATAGGTATTTACATGTGTTAGCTTAATCAAAGCCTTATAAATAGCAGATCAGTTGCAAAAGGAAGGAGGCTTATTAAAAAATTTTATGCTGGTGAGGTGCTTTTCACAGGCCAGTCAAAAAGCTCTTGAGAACTTCGCTGCTAAGAGCCATCAGAGGTTTTCTCCCCATAGCTGCAGAATAGCCCTGCAGTTGCTGTGCAGTTCATTAGTAAGTCTTGACTCCATGACAGGTGTGATGTATTAAAAGCACTTGTATCACATAGCGATGTTTAAAAAAACTTGAACTGCAGGGAATATAAACCGATCCTTTCTAGAGATTTGAGCAAGTCCTGAAGCAGAATCTAAGGCAAGGGGGGAAGTGAAGATGGCAACTCTGATAGTCTGAGGAGGTGGCAGCAATAGACTAATTTAGGTCCTTAGCAGTACTTGAGAGACTTGAATAAATTAGAGTCATCCCGGAAAGCAGACATCTAAATTGGTTTTAAACCATTTCAGGGAATGAATCTGTATTCCTAATGTCAGCTAGAAGTATAATAGGACAATCTATGGTGTTTTTTAACATATTGAGCCTCTTCTGATAGGGAAGGTAAGACTTAGGACACTGGGGCTTAAGTGAAAGGTTCAAAATTGCCTCTATTGACATCTTGGACAAATAACCTCGAGAATATGCAACTGAGCTCCTGCAGCATACCTCTGCTGTAGAAGAGACCAGAGTAACAAAACTCCAGTAGAAAACAAGTTCGGCTCCCTGAAATAAGGTCAACCTTTGAGCAAAATGCCTTTCCACTTAGCATTTTTGAAAAGTGTAATAGTTGGTTGCTCAGCAGTGGAATTAAGTCACAGTGTTGCTATTGATGCCTGGAATGACTACCAGCTGGTCTTAACCAGCTGATAGACAGCATAGAAAGGTAAGCGAGTCAACATTCCCTTATTTGGGACTGGTGAGTGTCTAAATGTATTATAAGGGACAGTGGAGCCAGGCTCCATATCTAACCTGTAGGAAAGGATGGGTCAAAGAAGTCCTTAATCTGAAGTAGTTCAAGTTTGTGACATGGTTTTTTGGTTGGGAAGGAAGAACTGCTGTTTACTAAAGAACTTCTTCTACATGAATTGGGGTATGTCAAGTGAAACAAAATCAGAAAAAAATAAAAACTCTCACATCTGGTACTGTTTGAATTGGTTCCCTTGCCTCAAATGGGACAGGAGCAAATGGGCTGTTCCTGCAGCATGACTTGTTTCATGCCAACCTGTCCTTTCCTTTTATATCCCTGCCTTCATCAGTCATGCAATAAGCAGGAACCTTTTTAATTCTGTAAGGTGGCATATTGGGCAGCTAGGCGTTTTAAGCAATGAACCATCTTTCAAAATATATCCCTCCGAATTTCAGATCTAATGCACCTTTAATGTACTCAGGAAACAAAAAAAAGGTGCCAAAATGTAACCACTCAAGAATCACAAAAATCAAGAGCAAAAGACAAGGAGACGTAGGATAGAAAGAGTTATAGTCTCTGCAAGGTTTGATATTGTCACAATAACATGTCTCTCCTTGAGTTCATCAGAACCTTTTCAAAGGGGATACTTGCTTCCTTTAAGGGGAGCCAAGTGTTGTTTCAAATGAGTCGTTGCACTGACTGCTGAAAGCATTGCAGCGTGGCTGCTATGCCAGCTTTGTATGCGTGTCACCAGCACATCATGTTTGATCACAATGAAAGTCACTCCAGAGTACATCTAATCAGGCAGGGCTTCAGAAAAACTTAAAGGCTCTAAAGCTGACCTCTGGAGTCTGTAGTGTTGCTGTTGGGAGCAAAGAAGAAAAGCATGTAGCTTTTTGAGGTCTGTTCCACTGTGTCATAATAACCATTTAAACAAAAGAAATAAGGAAGGATATGAGTAGAAGAAAATATCATCTGGACTTGAACTGCTTTTATCCAAGTGTCACCTGGATGTACAGTCAAAGTTTATCAAGTTAATTCTGTATTTGGAAGTCTGACTGAATGCTGGAAATTGCAGGAAGGGTAATATGAGGTGGTTTATCCTTAACTTCTAGTAATATGTACATTAAAGATTTTACACTATCACTTCATTGTTCATATTAAACTAGCATGTGGTAACCCTAGTCTAAATTGTGATTTGTGTTAGGCACTGTGTGTATTTGGTGGAGATAGCGCCTACCCAGAGCAGCACTGGATGTAATTGGAAAGCCAGAGGAGCTGAAGAAGTGAAGCCTGTGGTAGAGAAGAGCTCAGGTCTCTGTTCACAGGGCTGGCTTTGTCCTGCACTTATGGGAAAAAGCTTCTGGGCATATACTTTGTAGTAATGATGGTGGTATGAAAAATGCAAGACAGTCTATGTGTCTTAATTTATGGACCACACTTTAAATAATTCATTAGCAATAGTGTTCCTGTTTACATTGTCTGTAATAAAAATGGGAAGTCTGCATGCTTCAGTTTGTAAGTTGTCACTTGTAAGTTTTCAGGCTTGCTCCTGGCCTGTTCCAGTCGAAACAGCAGTAGTGCACAGGGAACTGTGCTCTATTCTTCTGAACAGGAGAAGCCACATTGGTTCTGAATCTTTTCAGTTGAGGTAGCTTTTGTTCAGGCCAAATTTAGCATTTGTATTGTTACTGCTTTCAAATACTTGAGAGAATTTTTTAAAACCTGCTTGAGATCTGTGTTGTACTGTGTTCTGCCAAATGCCATTTCAGCTTTGGTCATGCTATCACCTGAGGGTGAGAGACCCAGTGGAGGTACAACTAACAGAGATCTGTGCTCTCAGAAGAAATTATACTGAAATCTGCTCCTGATTACCCCAAGAGGTTTGTTCGTGAACTGAGCACGTGACAGATCTTTAACCATGGAGTTCATAAACCTTTGAAAACTAAATTGTCCATTATGATTCTTGGTAAAAAGAAACTTATTTCATGGTAAGTGTAACATTCTCTTTGTTTGCCTATAAAGTAGGTTTGGAACACTGGTAATTTTCAGAGGCCAGTTTCTAGATAAAAGTTCCTCTCAAATGATAAGGTGGTGAGAAAACCAAATGGGACATTGCAGAGGTTCATGGATGTTTCAGTTCAAATCTTTCTTGAAGGCAGTGGGCTTTGTTGTGTAAAGCTCCTGCAATGTTTTGTCATCTAGGTGTCTAGAAGAATTCTACCTTACTGGAATTATGGACACTTGGAAAGCATGAACAGCAACAACTACACTACAGATAGGCAAGCAGCAGGAATGTGTGCAGGTTTGACTTTACTGGAATTGAAGGCATTGCAGTCAGAACTCATTTTAAAATAATGTTGTTTTCAAAATCAACTCTAGGGTGTCCAAAGTATTTCTGGACTTCTTGATGAAGTTTCAGTAGCAATGAATCTGCCCCTGTGGTTGTTTCAGGTCTTGAATACTAGCTGTTGAAACTGACATTAACAGCAGCCACATTTCAAGTCTTCCAGTATGTTGTGTTCACACAATGTTTCATTATGTATGTACAGAAGAGTTTCCCATGAGGGATACACAGTCATTTGATTTGCTTGTCCAATCCTGGCTCATTTTACCCAGACTCTTAGTACAGTTTCTTAAAATTTAGGATTTGGTGGCGACTTGAAACACTGAATGTTTGTCCAATTGTATTGACAATTCAGTGAAATCAAATCCCTTGGTTTTTAATGTATATTCTGCAGGTCCAGAAGTATTAATATAGATGGCTATCCAGTCAGCTGCCTTAAAATGAAGATGATAAAATAGATTATAGACATTACCAAAACTACAGTATCTGCAAAACTGCCCAGTATCTCTAGTTTAAGTTAATTAAAAGAAATGGCACCCCCTAGCACTAAATTGTCATAATGCAAAGTGGAGAGTTTGTGAGAAGCCCATTTGGATAGCACCTGAAAGTAGTGGGAGCAATGTAATTTGGCTGCCAGCAACTGCTCTGTATCTCCAGTTACAAAAATTCACAGCCATCCAACTTCTACTTTACTTGTTCAGCTATATTTAGTCTTTACAGGTTTTGCTGGTCCTCCTGAAATTTATATTGCTTCTATTCTGGGGAGCTTGGTAAATATATAAATTTCATCTGAACAGGCCAGAATAATGACTGATGTCAAAATTGTTAGAGCTTGTGTCTCAAAGCAGCTATTTAGTTGCTCTGTTCTCCAGAGACTTTGCTGATTGAGCTAATGTTGCTTTTTCTCCATTCCTTCCCTCTCCGTGAGTGGTCTTCTCCAAAGTAGTGATGCCTTCCCTGGTGGCTTAGCAGAAATCATTGGTCTTAGGAGGACTTTCTTAGTTCTGTTAAAATGAAAGAAAAGGTGACTAGATCTTACATTTATAGACAATAAGGAGAAATGACCATCTGCTTTGACTGTATGCCTTCTTTATGATGCTATACTTAGTGGGGGTAAAAAGGAGTCCAAATCTGTCCTCATTCCTTTACTTGGTGCCATACAGTTTGGGGATGGGGGATTGTTACATTCTTTGTGTTGCCACTCAGTGATGAGGAATAGAAGTTGTGATGTTATGGTATCATGAGAAGAAATCAGCAATTTCCTTCAAATGCTACAGTTCAACCTCCAAAACATGCCTGGTTTCATCAGATAAGTAAGAGGGCCTTCAGTGTCAGAATGCAAATCCTTCTTGTTTCTATTTCACAGTGGGCTTGAGATGGTTCTTGCTGGGGAGCATTTCTTTGGGCTGGCCTGAGAGGTTTTGACCTCTCTTTGCTATATAGCAGGCTATCTGCTGCAGGAGAGATGTTATCAGGGTGAAGCAAACACTAAGCAGCATCTTCAGTTTTTGATAGGTAATTTCCTACTAGTGCCATCTCTCCTCTGTCCTTCTTTTCTCCTCCTTCTGAGACCATCTTTGACAGTTCAGTTAGGTCATTACTGTTTCTTCTAGACCCTTAGAAAATGCTTACATTAGGTTGTCATCTGTAGCTCATCTTTCAGGTTTTAAGCAAATAACTTAGGCACTTATGTCCAAACCAGCTGGTTTTCTTTAGTAGCTGATAAATGTCTAGCAAGAGCAGGAAAAAGTTGCCAGTTCATAGATGTTCTTTGTTGCAGCTGTGTAGGGTCAGCCCCCAGAAGATATGTAAGCCAGGTGATGTTAGCAACACTACATGTCTGTTTGCAGGATTTGGTAGGCAAATACAAAGAATTCTCAGCAAATACTTTGCATCTTTCCACAGAAGCTCTGAAAGAACCAAGCTTTCATTAGGTAAATAAGCAAGCATTGCATGCCAGAATGCAAACCTTTTCCTGTTCTTTTGCTCACCTGACTTCTGCAATCCTCCCACCGAGCCCAGAAGGTGGGAAAAGGTGCTTGATTCTGCTTCAGTTTAGAGACTGGCAATTTATCAGGGAGAGATTTTTTTACCTCGTTGTGTGAGTGATCAGGGACACTGGTTATGAAATTATTTGAGTGCAACCCAGCAAGCTTTTAGGGACGGCTCATTTGCTTGTAGCTGTCCCGATGAGGATTAGTATTTCTTACCTGCAAGCTACAGTACACATAGTAAAGCACTGGATCAGTGCATTCTGCTGTGGAACTGCCAATGTTTGTTCTAGCAGATCTGTCTATGTTGGAGTGTGCAAAGCCTCTGAGAGCACTATAGCAGGGCTGTGAGCCCTGGCTCCCCAGTAGCACACTTCTACACACTTCTGCCTTTAATTTTGTGTTATTATCTCTTGCTGTTTTAAACTGCAGTGTCCTTTTACCTCCTTGCTCTCCCTAAAGATAACAAGCTGACAGAGCTGATGACACTAGGGGCTGGGTGGAATGCAGGGAAACCAACCTTGTAATACAAGCATGCAGCAGGGCAATTACCTGTGATCTGCAGATGCTGCTCTCGGTCTGAGGAAACCGCTCATTTCAGCCAGCAGGCTGGAGGTGAGGGCTGCCGGTGCAAAAGGCAGTTCATGTGCTTAATGGTTAGTGCTGGCTGGTGACCAACTTGTCCAGGCTCAAGGGAGCTCTCTCCTTAGCTCTCTCTATATAGTGTGGGAGTTTTTTTGTATTTCTACTTGTCTGTACTTTAGGTATAGGTCATATTCCAGTGCTGTGTGTGCGCTTCCAGCTAGCCCGACCACCTTTGCTTTTGTAATCAGGGTGCAGATGTGCTTCATGATTGAACAACTTCTGCGCACCGCCGCTCCTCCTCCCAGAGGAGTCCAGCAGGCTTGCTTATGCAAGCTGTCATGCTGTCTTTTTTTTTCAAAAGCATGTATGGGTTTGCTTTTGTGTGTATCTGCCTGGCTGTTGGTGCCTGCATATAATAGGCTCTGTACATAACAACGTTCCCAAGCACACGGCTGTGGAAACAGCTTCCTTAAACCCGACAAAATTGCCAGCCCTTGCAGATCGAGCCACCATAAATTACAAAAACCTGCTCCCACCTCCCTGAAGCTGTGCCTGCCGGGCGCTGTGTGTGCGCACACAGTCGTTTTCCCTCTCTCTAGTCAAAGATGATAGAAAGTCTTCTGGGGATTACTGCACATTTGTAGAGCAACAATGGAAAGCAGCACAGCACAAATATCTATTCTTCCTCACCCGGCATAACAAACGCTGCTTTGTCTCACATCTGGCCCTTTTTAATAGCTCAAAGCCAACAGCAGTAGCTATTTAACAGCTTATGGTAAATAAAGCTTTATTAAAACAACTTCCTTTTTCAAGTGTTTAATGATGAAAACAGCCTTTCACCTGACATTTTGTACTTTTTGTACCGTATCTAGTAGAAGAAATAAATTAGTTGTCATGGATAGATATTAAACTTTTTGCAGCAGATGATCTTTGGAAGCATCCGTGAAAATCCCGGTAGCGAAGAGCGGGCTTAGAGCCCTTTGAATGCAGTGTGAGCCATGTGCCGGAGTGCAGACGTGCCGAGCCGCATTGTGCCCACGCTGTGCGGGCTGCCGGGGCTGCGCCTCGGGGCTGGGCTGTGCCGCGCCGGGGCACGGCTGCGGCTGAGGCGGGGAATCCGTGCAATTACACGCAATTAGCAGCGTTAACCTGTGTGTACACACGGACGTACGTGCTGGGTAGTTCGAGAAACAACTTCTTACAATATGTTTAACGGCAAGGAAAATGCCAAGTGGAATTAGACGGCTTTTGTCTCCGGACCGCCACATTTTACCACCAGGACGGGGCGCTGAGGGAAAATATGTTCCTTAAATCCATCACTGGAGGCGACAGGTTCCTGGGGGCTGCTGGGCTGGTTCGGACCCGGCTCCTCGGGCGTCCGTGCTTCAGGCGACAGAACTCGGCTCTTCCGCCGCGTGGCCTCCGCAGAGCCACCGCCCCGGGTCCCGCGTCTCCCCTGGGCTGTC
>VZTZ01043944.1:351987-379748 GCA_013400955.1 Drymodes brunneopygia
GGCCGGTCCCCTGTGGAAATGGAGACCTGGCGCAACGCTGTGCCGCTGGCCTGGAGCACCGCTCACAGCAGCCTCCCCTGCCTCCCGGGAAGGGCTGCCTTTCCTTCTCTGCCCTCAGAATGGATTTCTGGTGGAAAGATTGTTTCCTAAAAACTTGGTGTCTGGTGGCAGTGCTTGGCTGGTGGGGCTGGGCAGCAGCGGATGTCTCCGGTGAGCTCCGCTCCAGCTCCGTCTCTGCCTCGCAGTGAGGGAAGGCAGCCTGTGGGAACAAGAGCAGAAGGCACCGTGTGAAGTCTCTCCAAACTCAGGAAGAAGGTTGGGCCTGTTTCAGGGCTGATTCAGGTCTCCCTTGGCCACAGGGAAGTAGATTTCCCTGCTCCATGGTCCCTGGGAGGCAGAGCTCTCGCTGTGGATGGCAGTTCTGGCCATGAGGAGAGCTTATCCCAGAGCAGAACTGAATCCACACTAACTTTCAAAACGCTATATGGTCTTAGACATGTTTGAAGCAGTGGTAAAACGTTTGTCTTCATTTTTTTTTCCTCTCTAGGAGGCTGTTCAGGCTGCCTTAGGATCTGGTGGGAACTACGTTTTACTGAATTGTTTTCTTAATTACGTTACTTGGAAGTTCAGTTTCTGATATAACAATTGCAGTCTCCTAACCTGAACTGTCACCCAGCGCAGAGTGTAGCAGAATCTTGTGAAATTCTCTTTCATAGAGCCACTGCAAAATTTCATTCTTTTTTCAATGTGGAAGAAGGATTTGTAGTAATGGTTTAAAAGATTCAGTATGTTTAGGGTTAAAAAAAAAAAGGCTAATAGGTCGATACATCTGTTCCTTTAAAAAAAAGCATTCTCCATTTTTGAGACATCATAAATATGTAAATGAGGCCTCTTTAATTACTGCCTAGGGCTATAAACTCTCAGTGCTAGAGGGGAGGGGAGAAGGAAAAGTAATTCACATACTTTTTAATTTTTTTTTTTTTAAGAGAGGGAGATTGGATCTTTTCCTCCGAAAAGAAAGAAGAATGGGGCTTTTTATTGTTGAATTACCAGAAGGTGCTGGGAACACTCCTTTTTTTTGTTTATCCTTTTGGATGGAGTTGGCATGTAAAGCAGTAGTGTACAACCTTTCTGGCTAATGTGTGCACCAAACAGAGGGGATTTGTTACAAAGCACCGGGAAAAATTCCCTTCTCTATCCTCCTCTGCCAGTTCCCTTAATCCTGATCAGCAACATCCCCTGCTGTCTCTTGAGCTGCTCGCAGGCCTGAATCTTAGCGTGCTGTCTAATGCAGGGACACCGCAGGCCAGCCAGGGACCCTGCAAAGTCGTTTTCACTTGTGACCTGATAAGTGCACAGCACTTAACCGAATAGAAGTCTGTTCTTATTCAGCCCTGACGGCCTTTCTGTATCTTAAGTACCGTTATTTTCGACTAAGGTGATCTTGCTGCTACTTTTAAAATAGCGTGAGATCGACAGGAAGGGCATTTTTTAAAATTTCAGGAGGTGGATGTGCATGTGGGGAACCAGGCCAGAGTACAGCACTACCCATGTAGTAGGTATAGTTCCTGGAAATTTAATTCTGCTGTTATTTTTCTTCCAGCCAAAATGGTCTGGTGTCAAAATGCTTATTCTGCCGTGGTGAAATTTCTGATCACTATGATAATTTTCACTTTCCATGTTTAATCTTTTAATTCTTGCTGAGGCCCATGAAAGAGTAATTTCCAGATAATAATGGTTTCCTACTAATAAGCCCTGCGTTTTTTATAGCAGAAATTACTTAGAGTCAGTATGCTCACTGAAAAAAATTACTCTATTTGATGCTCTTATGATGTGTCTGAGAGAAAGATTAAGATGAGTCTCGTGGTGGTGAGGCAGGGCATTTCAAATACAAAGCGTTGTGTCGTTGTATGTGATGAGGCTTCCATGTGTACTGTTTTGGCTGTTTGGTTCATGCAACCAATGTTTACTGTCCAGGGAAGTTAGTGGGCTGGAGGGCTTCTCTTGACCAGGAGAGAATAAACGAGATGGGGCTCTGAAAGCAGCAAACTGTCAAGCAGTAAAGGCTGGTGGGTGATCAGTGATCGTCCATCCATGCCATGAGGGAGAAGAGGCAGAGGGAGCCTGGCAGGGCAAAAAAGACTGAGTGTAGGGCTAGTGACGTGGGAACGAGAGGAATTGAGCATGGAAGTGAAAATTCTTCTAGTCTCTAGGGGAAGAGTGAGAGTTAGAGAGTGCTTTTCAATGAGAGCCATTGAGTTTTAAAACCAGAACTATTTTGGAGACTGAATTTAATCACTTCATTACCAAATTCATGTGCCCTGTCTGTGTAGGAGAGTAGGGGACTGCACTCCCTGTCCTGCCTCCAAGAGCCTGTCTTCATATTTTTCAACAGACATCTATGTGCTTGTATATGTATTTGTTTTCAGTATGCCCTTCTCTATCTGTGCTGATGTTCAATTAAAATGCAGATAATGTGTCCTAGCTTGTAAGATGGATCACTGCTGAAGTAGTGTCATGTCTAGGCTAGCTTATCTCTTGATAAATACCTCTGTTGTCCACTGAGAGATTAAACTTCATGACTATTGAGGTCTGTCTGGGGGTCTTACAGGCAGATAAGACTGTGTAACTGGCTTTTAATAAAATATATCAACTTACATTTGGTAGAGGACCTTTGGAAGGCGTTTGCTATTGAGAAGGTGGCAGTGGCATAATCAAAAGATAATACTTGCATGTGAAACTGGCTCTTCTGTTTCATAGGTATTATAATTTATTGACAGGAATGCTTTATTGAACCCTCTTGTGTCTAGAGCGTGGAGGTGAGGAGCTTGAGCTGCTGTTCTTAGACCTCATTTAGTTGTCTAGCAGAAAAGATTTCTTCCCCTGAGTCTAATCCAGCAGGAGCCATGAAAGAACATTATCAGCTAGGTACAGAAATCTCTGGCGGTTTGGGTGTGTGGGATGTGCGCAGATCTGTGGTCTGGAGTCTGTCTCATTGTGAGAGCTGTGTAATCAAGGTTCCCACCACGGGGAACACTGTTCCCCTCAAGGGGGATATTGAGTATGGACAGTGCTGGAATTATTTAACTGAAGAGATGTTGAGTTGTGTACCAGAAGTGGCGAACAGCCAGCTTCTCTAACCAGACAAGTATCTGAAAAATTTGCTGTCTCTTATGTGTATGGAGGGAATGGAAGACAGTTTTGTCGTGAACAGTGCTCCAAATAACAAACCACTCAGAGCCTCTGAAGAGGTTCATGAGGGAGAGGTTTCTGTGCAAGACTGTGCAAGGGACCTTGCTTGTGCTGCTATAAAGTTTGGTGTAAATAGGGCATTTGAGTACTTATTTCTGTGCCTACTCACTGTTCATGAACTCCAAACACTACTCTGAGCCTTAATTTTTGTTTTCTAGACTTTTTTTTTTTAAGTCACAGGAAGGTTTAATTTGCCTTAAATTACACTGTTTGTTAAGAGGTGGACCTAAAGACCGCAGGCCGTGTTTTTCGAGGAGTAACAAGTAAGTTTGTGCAGCTATAGATACCTGAAAGAACATAATTTCTCTAGAAGGCAGGAACTGCACAGCCCTTTGCTCTGAAGATTAGGCCTATTCCATATATGCTAGGTTGTACATCTGGACATTAGTCATTCTTACAGTCTGGGCTGAGTTGTGAATCCCAGTCCTTCCTGCCCTGTCATTTTGGCCATTTCAAGGGCTCATGAAATAGATCTGCTAGTTGGAGGAGAGTCCAAAATATACCTGTTGCTTGTATTTCCAATCCAGAAATCCAGATTCTTCAGGACACACATTTTGTGCTATTTTTGGCCATGTAATACTCTGCTGTATCTGATTCATTTAACATTTATGGGAGGTATTTTCTCTTAGAGGAAGATTAGGAAGAATCCCCATGCCCTTGTCCTTGCAAAAGCTGGGCTGTCATTGTTATTTGGCTTATTATTATTTTGTCTCAGGGGTGTGCTCAGGGGTTTCTTGCAAGATCTGTTCGATTGTTCAGGTGGTGGAAGTGTATGGACTGTGTTCAGTGATCTTTATTGTCCTTTTTGTTTTACAGATCGAGGGATTTTAATGGCTTTCAGGTAGAAGAAAGTGGAGACAATCAAAATGAATTCTATGGACAGGCACATACAGCAGACCAATGACCGGCTGCAGTGCATAAAACAGGTAAGCTGAAGGTGAAGGTCATTGCTGCTGAATGAGGGCTGGGTGTTGTGTGGCAGCTGTTGCTCATTACGATTATCTGTTGCTTAATGGGCATTCTTGCCCTTCAGAGGGAAGGAGTGAGACGCTATAATCTCATTGAAGAGAGTATCTTCTGTGAGAGCTGGCGTATTAACCTCAAAAGCCAAACTTTCCCTTACACCTTTCTAAGAAATCTTCAGCCTGGAGACTCAATAAATCTGTCTCAGCTGGAAGCAGAGTGGTGCTCATCCTGCCAGCTTGGCCCCAGAGGGTCACAGCGGGCAGCCGTCATTCTAGTGCTCTGAGCACAGTAATCCACAATTCCAATGGGCCAGTTTTGATTTTAATCCAGTAGCTGACCTGAGACCTGCACTGCCTGGAGGCTCAGAACTTGGATGGTTGGCATGCCTCCAAGTGCTCAGAGTGCTGCTTAATCAGTTTGCATGGAGATTGTAAAAACTTCTGTTTGCGAGGTAAAATTTTCAGAAGCATCTGTTTGTGATGATGAAGGGCTCTTCACATGTCACTGCCTTTCAGTGAATTATGGCTCATTTACAGATTTCCCCACTGTAACTGTGCTTGCAAATGCTTTTATAACTGAGTGAAACTACAAAGGCAAGAGTGCAGAGACCATCTTTCCTGGCTTTATGCTCCTCAGTGAACTTTGCCCTCTAGGGTTGCAGGCAGTGTGTGTTCTCCCCTCAGGTATGTTCTCATCCATGTGCAACAATCTTAACAGAATTTTCATTGCAATGGTCCTTTTTGAGGAGATGAACATGTTGATATTTCCTGTGTTTATCTCTAAATCAATGATGCATGCAGCAAACAGGTGCATAAATGCAAGTTGCACACAGATATTTTGAAGATCCCATCTGGATCCAGGAGATGGGCTTCAAAGTTCATCTCTTCAGACTGGTTGAGATTTTCTGAATTACACTGGAAAAGCAGAAAGTTGCTATTCCATGAAGTAATGTTCCCAAATAATTTTCCACTGTTGTCTGAGCAGTTTTCTTTGTCAGATCAGGTCACAGCAGAGTCCTGCTGTTTTAGTTTTTTATTTGTATTAGCTGAGTTAAAAACCCGCCTGCCTACTTGTGCCCTAGGACATATGCATATTGCTTCTTGAGGCAGCACAGCATTTCTCTGTTCATAGATTTGTACTGTAGACATAAGCACCCGAAATCAAAGGAACTGATAAAAGATAAGCATGGTGGTGGTACTGGATCAGTAGCTCTGGATTTTTGAATTTATTTCTTTAACTACAACTTCCTCAAGAGAAGGAGCCAAGAGGAAGTGCTGATCTCTCTCTGGTGAGCAGCAATAGAACACAGGGAAATGCAATAACTCTGTGTCAGAGGAAGTTCAGACTGGGCATTAGGAAAAGGCTCCTCACTGAGAGGATGGTCAGTCACTGGAACAGGCTCCTTATGGAAGTGGTCACAATACCAAGCCTGTCAGAGTTCAAGGAACGTCCAGATGCTGCTCTTAGTAGTATGATTTAATTTTAGGTAGTCCTGTGAAGAGCAGGAAGTTGGACTTATTGATACTTAGAGGTCCCTTCCAACTTGGTATATTCTTTGATTCTGTATGAATATGTTTTTCTTCTCTTAGTTTCATCAATCTCCATTATTATGTTGTTACAGCTTTGGCTAGATATTAGTGGAAGTTTATATTTTCTAGAATGTGTTTTAATGCAGGAATATGTGGGTTTTTGTGAGTCTGGCCATGCAGATGCTTTGGGTGATAAAGAAAAAGAATACAGCTCACACCTAAACCAGATGATTTTTCTCTCCATATTTCCTTTATAAGAGAGGGTTTCAGAATAAATCAAACAAAGCTAGTTCATAGGTCAAGGAGCAGAAATAGGAATCTTTTCCTGCAGAATTGCTGGTTGTAATCCAGCCTTGCTCTGTGGTGTCTCTCTCTTTCATCACTCTGCAGTGAAAGTTAATGCATCTAATGGCCCTTTAGAGGCCTGAGGAAAATATGAATTTGAGGATTTCATCCCAGTTTCTTATGAACAACTATCTGGTTCAGAAAAAACATACCCTTGACTGGTATAAATTGGTGTCCTTTTTGGCCATCCTAGCCCATAGGATGAAGAATGAAGGTTAAATTGCAGAACAATTTGACCTTCTAGCTGTAAGAACAGACCTTTACATCAAGTGGAGACAAATGGAGGATGCTGCTCAGCTCCTTTTTCTAGAGCTGTCGGTTTCTGTACATAATTTATATTATTTTAATTAGATAAGAGAATATCAAATTACACATCTTAAAGTTTTAAAGAGATAATGTTGCCTATGTAATGGGTACTCTGTCAGTTAAGCCACTAATTTCACTTATACGTAGTGCTGTTTTGCATATGCAGCTTGGATATTTCTTCAGTGGTGAAGGCCAGGGGGAAGGGAGGAAGGTCAGGCTGCCCAGAATTTGTGTAGCACTCTCTGTTTTCTTTGATGCTGGAAGAAAGCTTAGGGTTTTATGGTAGACCAGAGGCATGCTTGTATCAGAGCTCAAAGGATGCCTGAAAAGGAGCTATCCTGCTTAGGAATGCTTGTGAATTCAGGGTTCCTTCATTCTGTTGAGGCCCAAAAAAAGAAGAGAAGAAGAAGAAAACTCATTTTCAACTCATGACAAACTGTAGTTAACCAAGACAGTGGCTTTGGAACACCAAAAATGTGCCTCAGAGAGCTTTTTTTTTGTGAGAGTGGCATTACTTGTAGTTTTGTTGGAGAGCAATGACTGATTTTTTTTTTTAAGTAATTTATTTTGTTGAAGAAAGTAGCATCAAAACTGCTGTTTGCTTTTTCATAGTTCCAAAATCATGTGCTGTTATCTTTGCCGTAGTGGAGAAAGAGACAGAAGCTAACTGCCTCTTTGGAAGACACTCACCTCTCCTGTCATAGGATCATAAATTTCCAGCTTGGTGACATTTACCTTGTTCTTTGAGACAGGTAATTAGTTGGCCGATACTGCTAGAAAGAGTAATTTCCAGTTCACCCATTGAGAACTGGACCACACGCTGTTCTGTGCACGTTGGATTTAGGAGCAAAGCAGTACCTTGCATGGCCATATAAATGTATCTTCACCTATTCTGGGGATTAACTGCTGGGTCAGACAAAAATATGTCTGCCTTTTCTTCCTGGTCTCGTCTGTTATCCTCTTTCCCCAGACTGTGAACAAACAGTGCTGCTGTTCTCCTGAGCACACATGTGCTTTTGGGGTGGTTAACACAGCAGTGGTGTGGAAGGTGCACTGCAACAGGGAGAGGAAAACCATCCTTCCTTGGCGCCCAGCATCTGCAAGTTTTATAACCCTGCTGGCAGCCAGTGGCTCCTGCAGCCAGACTGAGAGCTGTCTGCCGCCCTCCTTGCCCCTCACTCCAGCCCCTGAGAAATGCTATAAATGGTAATCCATGTGCCTCTTTAACTAGATCAGGTTTCAGCACAGGGTCAGGACAGGCTTCTTTCTTCCCGGTTCTGTGACTTGTGAGACACCCACAATATCCTTGCTGACTTCTGTTCCAGGATCAAGGTTGTGTTTTACCTTCATCTTTTTTAGTGCTTTAAAGCTACAAACACAAAACTTGTATATGATCAGCTAGTTAGGAAATGAAGTGTGTGTTGAGAAGTGTTTCAGAATAGATGAAAGGGCAAACTGAAGAGGTGGCTGTGTATTTATGCTTAAAAAAACCCCAGACTTCTGTGGAAGGCTGGAACAGCTTGTGTGGTCTCTTTGTAGCTGATTCCCTCAGTATTTGTAAGTGTGTGTGCTTTAAAATCAAACATAGCTTTTTTGATGTACAGTGGAAAAAGCCAAAGTAACAGGCTTTCCTTAACACGTGCAATTAGTTTGTCATGACACAGGAGACTCCTCAGGGTACACTGAGGGAAGCTGGATGTTCAGGGCACAGACTTTTTTCTTTAAGTCTTTGTCCATACAAACAAAACCACAAAATTACTTTTGTGCAGAGCAAAGGTCTGATAGCCCCCGAGAATCCCCTGCCATATTTGAGGCTGCAGTAATAATCTGTTTATCTGCTGAGGGCTCATGGCTCAGGTGGCTCTGACACAATGTCCACCATGAAACTGTGGGGCAGCAGGAGCTGGCTCAGGCGCGCACAGAGCTGAATTTGAGAGCTTCCCTTGCTGCCTGCTGCCCAGGCACAGCCTTCTGAAGAGGCCAGCTTGGCTCCTGCTGCATAGAAAATCCCAGTAAAGAATTTTTTCTGGTTTCTTAAAGCATTTAAGGTTTCTTAAAGCATTCTTCCTAGCAGTCCGGAGGTGTGGCTTTAACCAGACACTGCCCTTTGCTTTTGTAAGGTGATAGAAGCAAATACCAGGAAAAATCAGTGGGTTGGGTAACGTCTCTTATGCTAATGGGTCTACTTGAAAAACTTAGAGCGATTATAAATCTAAGGACTTCTACTTTTGTGTCTCTGTTTGCTGTCAGTCAGTTTTGTAAGGTTTCTGTATGTTTCTTCTGAAATTCTTACAAAGAAGTAGATGGGGAAAAATCTTTCTATGTTTAAATTACAAGGAAGTTGCCCCTTTCAGAAAGGGTGTGTGATGTCTTCCCGCTGTGCTGAGTGCAGTGTTTAGGCTCTGCACTAAAGCTGTGCTGAAATGTTAGTAACAGGTTAAGGGGAAGTGTGAAAAGGCTCTCTGGTGTCAAAAGGATTAGATCACGGTGGGAACAGAGAAGGTTGTTTCTGCTGCTTGTGTCATGATACATCAGGGCACACGGAGCAGTATCATCAAATGATGCTGGATCACCATTTAATTGGAGACACACGTCACACAGCAGATTTGCAGAAGCCGATTAGCATTTCTCCCCTCTTTCCTTCCAGAAGTCTTGCTGAATTGCTGCCTAGCAATGCTTTTTATTGCCTACCCAGCCATTCAGAGAGATATGCTAAAAGTTGTAATTGCTGTGTGTTTTTGTTGATATTTTCTTGCTCAAATTGGAAACAAGCAAGCCCATTTCTTTCATCATTCAGCAGCTAGGTTTCTGGTAGCTTGCAGTTCAGGGGAAAATAGAATTCTTTGTGTATTTACATAACTGTTTTTAAATGCTGAAGTGTTTGAACTAATTCTTCTGCTCTTCAGTGTTATTGTTGCAGTCTCATGTAAATGCTAAGCAGTCCTAAACAAGGCATTTTTAGTATATTTTGGACTGGTTACCAAGGACTGGTATGAAATCACAGCTGAAAAGATTTTAATAAAAGGAAAAACGCTTCCCACACATTTTTTTTCATTTGCATGTGCTTACAAAACTGCCCACAGTAGTTTCATGAAAATTTCATTCTTGAAGAACTTTGAAAATTAGAAGTATTCTAATGAAGAGTGCATTTATTTAGAATATACTTTTTTGGTATTCTATATAAGTGTTACAGGGGTTTTAGCAGCTAAATATCAACAAGGGTAAAGGGGAAAAAGACCTTTTCCATAAAAAGACATTTGATGGGTCTCAAGTGTTACAGTTTATTGGTTGAATGGTCCATCAGTGCTGTGTTAGTAGCTACATTTTTTCACATCTTTTTTTCTGAGGCCTATACCCACAAGTTCTTTGTCTGCTTTTGTGCTCAGTCTGTTGGAATATTCCTCTGCTAGACTTAAGTATGTTTAGGAAAAACTGACTGCAGACCAGCTTTCCTGGCTCCTCTAGTCCATTTAGAGACTTGTCAGTCAACATTCCTACCCTGTTAGATCCTGCATCTTGTTAGGGAAGCTGCAAGGGAAAGAGCAAAGAGGCAATTTGCTAGAAGCACTTCGGGTGGGGAGGGGGAAGAAAGCACCTGTTTGTTGTTTGCAGTATTTGGCTGGTTGTTTATCTGACAAGATTCCAGTGAGTGAAATATAACTCATCGTGTTGTATGGTGGATTGGTAAAGTTGTGGCAGCTTCACTTTTCCCATTCCCAGTTCTGCTGCTTTACTGCAGCACCTGTCCTCAAGGGCTGGGGTGTTAGTAGTACTATTATACTCTTAGTATTAGTTGTGTTAGTATCGTCAGTATTTCCATTTCAAAATAGAAAATGCACATTCTAAACTCACACAGAAAGCCTCTGCTACCCATAGGATTTAGTATAATTTCATTCTTTCCTGTGCCACAAATTAATCTGGCCTGTTGTTTAAAATCGTCTTTCAGTAAATAAAGATGAGTATTTGAAAATTCCAGAAATCTGTAAACTGAGTCCATGATGTCACCTTGGTGTCAGATGAGCATAGGAAGTCCTTCTTGTCAGCAGCTGGGTCAAACTCTGCAGTGAAAATGTGACACAGCTGGTGAGATCTCTGACTTCTGTCCTGCCATTTCTGGATCTTCCTTCTTACATACGCACTTACTGCTCCCGTGGCTGCTGTTGTGTGCAACAGCACGTCCCTAGAGGTATGACTTAAAGTTTGCACATAAGGACCATGTAACATTTTTACCACTTGTAAGAGCAGGTGTTTTCAGAAAAGTTGTTTGAAGTGGCTGAGGTGCTGTTAATGCCAAGTGCCTTCAGCTGTTCATACCTCTGCCATCATCTCCTGAAGGAAAAGTCTCTTCACTGGTGGTGTTCACTTCTTATTGCCTCTGTGCAGTAACACACTGGATGGGAGCAGGCCACACAGCAGGTGCTGTGGGCAGTTTTGTAATTGAAAAACTGTCTGGGGAAGCATTTTTCCCTTTTGATTTGCAAATATCTCAGTAATGCCTTGCTGGCTGGTAGGACCTGTGAGAATAGGTCACGTGAATTTTACATCTTCCACAGCGGAATCAGTTTGTGTAGTCATCATTTTAAGTAGTCACCTTGAGATTTTATCTCTGCATAGATTAAGAGATTAAAATAATGAAGATTAAATAAGTTGATTAAAAGTGCTATAAAAAGCTCAGTAAGATAAGTAAATTACTCAAATGAGTAAAAAAAAATTAATTGGAAAAAAAATACATCCAACAAATGTGCTGCTGTTCAACTGGGTGTACTGAATACTATTGGTTATTTTTGAAAATCTGTGAATTTATTCTCCTGAAATTTAGAAAATGAATAAATGTATCTATTTTAATTAAATTTAAAAAGTTGATTCAGTACATATATCAGAGGAGTTGGTGCTTTTCTTTTTCCCCTTGCCATCAACTCACTTTATACTCTTGAGTGGTGTTACTTATTTTTAAAGAATGCACTATTGACAGTAATCGTCCAGTACAGGGATGGTGCCTTTTAGTGCCTACCCAGCCATTCAGAGAAAATACTTCTTTAATGTCCTTAAAACATTTTGAAAAGGTAAGAACTGCATGAAAGAAAACCACTGACCCTCACTTTTCATAATGCTGCGATACGTACCTCAAATTATGAAATGGTTCACAACACAGAAACATTTATGTAGACACCCCACTTTGCCTGAGTCCTTCACTTAATGTTCTACTAAAACACATTATGAAAGTAGATTTTCTTTTTTGACGGGACAGCAGGTAAGCAAGTCTAGAATAAATAAACCTAATTTCATAAATAAAATCCATTACCGATTTATGTAAATATTATTGTAATAATTAAACATTATTCTAACAGAAAGAGTATGACCACTGCTTTGAGAAAATTAACTCCTTGATATGTTGAGATATTAAGAGTGAAACTACTGACTGAAAATCGCGAGGGCATTTGAGAAGAAAGCTCCCGTATCATTGCAATGTCTGTTGGAATGGCTAAAGAAGCCTCAGCATTGCTGCTGTAGTCACACAGAGAGACATTAATGGAAAATGGGTTGTTTCACTTGCCAAGAAGAGCAAGTGAACTGGTTCAGCAAACTGATTACATAATTCTGTTGAGCTGTAATTGCAATTTTAAAGAGAGATTGGAACCTTGCATGACTGAGCATGGCCTTGGAGAAAGAGCAAACAGTTGTACCTTTTTCTTTTGACTTTTATCCCATAAAATCAGTCTGTGAGTGCTTAAGGAAAAACAATTCTGACCTGTCTGATCATCTGCAGTCTTTGTAAACCATACTGTTCCCACTGCTCTCAGCTGACATAATAGCAGTGCTGGGGATAAGGAAGGTACAAAGATTGGACCAACAGTAAAGAGATGAGCACAAAGACGTACTGCCATTAGTCTGCCCCATTTCCATCTTCAGTCAGCTCTGATCACAGACTTTAGACCCCCAAGTCACAGTTTCCACCTGGGCAGGGGAGGCTGGGGTGGAACAGAAGGTTATGACTAAAGAAGTTTAATTTGCTGCATGTTCCATTACTTAACATAAAGTTTTATCAAAGTCTCATAAATATATGCAGTTATGTAGATGGAAAGGAATGGAGCAGGAAGATAGTGTTGCAGTTCTCATCAGCAGAGTAAGGAATGATTCTTGTTTTAGCTCTTCTGGCTTCTGTGTATAGTTCCGGAGGATCAGATGTTAAATCCATTTCTTACACGTCTGTAAAACTGATGGACAAGCCAAGGTTGCAGTATCTTTCCTTTGCTCCAGCACATGCTGGAGTGCAATCATCCTTACAAAACTCATGGTATAGGAGATCCAGGCAGCAGAGCAAGGCTGCTCAATTACCAGGCATTGACTTTTTCTGAAATCAGTACTGAATTATACACACACTTTGTACTAAAAGAGTATGAGAAAAACATCTATGAAAATCTGCATTAATACAGCCCATAATTGAACAGCTTGGGGTTTTTTGCATTTCAGTGATACTCATATTTTTTATTTGGTCTTTTTCTCATTTGTTTAGCATGTGTTCTTGCCCAGTATTTTCTTGATGTTAAAACATCTGATAAAGAGGTGCTGGTCTTTGCTCAGTATTTGCTTTCTTTTGAATAAGAAGCTGCAATGGACAAAGGGGGCAAAGGTGACTCCATTTGCTCTATTTTTCATAAGCAGGAATGGCTAACATGGTCTTAATCTCTCCTAGTATATCTAGTGCCTCTCAAAATGTGAGCCTAATAAAATATTTATAAAGCCTCTGATGGAATGAGCCATGTAAGTGCAAGATAATTCTATTAATTAGGGATCTCTCAATCTCACAAACACTAAATTGGGAGGGGGGGATTATCTGAATACAAAGTGCACAGCTTGAGCCTTTTAATTTTTTGCTAAATAAAACAATCTTTGATATTGAAAGGGACTGTAGAGAATTGAACTATCTATACACATATCCAGATAAACAAAAATCACACTCCCAAAAGACAGAAAAGTGCTCAATACTCCCCTCTATCCTCATGAAAAAGACCGTTTGTTTTGAATATTGATTGCAGATGAGAGATTTTTAATATACTGAGTATGGCTGCTTGTGGATAGGGCAAGGGTGTGCACAATCACAATTGACTGTAAAAAATAAAGATGGAGAAACCACTCTGAGGTTATGTCGTTTTCTCTGTTTAAAGTGCATTCTTGGATAGTGTTGTCCTGTACTTCGTTCCATCAGCTCTCTGGCAGCCAGTGGAGGGCATGCCAGGGAGAAGCAGAGTTCTGGCTGGATGGGGATCTGATGTAGAGGCCTTTGCATAGGAGTGAGAGACAGGCTCATGACTGGGCTCACTCACAGAGCTTGCTCAGGACTTAGAGTAATAAAGGCTCCATCACTGTATTAAAGGAAATGGCTCTTGTTGGTTTGCAGTCTTATGGCACCGATGGAGCTATCAAATTTAGGTCTGCTAGCAGTGTACCTGTGCACTGAGTAATACACAGCGACCAGCCTTGTCTCCCCTTGGTTGTGCTCTGTCAAGGGTGTCTGACCAGGAATCCTATTTACCTTCTTAAGAGAGGTGATTAGTTTTCATATGGGAGCTGAACACCCTTTGCCCGACATGCCGGGGGCACAGTAATTCTTGCTCCCAGGTTGTTTAAATTGAAGGGCGTGGTAATCTCTGTCAGTTTTCTCTGCCCTTTCTCTTTCCAGGTCCCATTCTTCCCTTCTCCTCTCTTTGCCCCCCTTCAGCACAATAGGGCATTTTCATTAAACATGATTGCAGGCATGTCTGGATGAGCATTAAGATGGACAAAAAATAGTCTGAATTGCCTGGCAGAATCTGCCAAAGCACCTGGCCACCAAATCCCATCTCAAGGGTCAGAGTGAGATATGCACCAGAATTAGAAAAGTCTGGTAGACATGGAGAAGTGGCTCAGCTCCTTCACCAGCCATTATCAATGAGTTTAGCTCCAGAGGAATTATAGTTTCTGCATTTATAGTTTTGAGCATACTTATTTTTATATATAAATTTGACAGCTGCTTTTCATATTTTTGTTATTAAATTAATAGATTTTACAACCATATGAGAATTTTAATTTCCATTATTGTGGAGAAAGGCTTGAAAACCTGCATGCTTGCAGCCGAAAATAGCAAGCAGGTCGTGTGAACCTCAGAGCTGTACACAGGAATTTCAAATGCCACCACCTGTACAAAAAATTTATGTCACGCTGAAGATCTGGCTCATCAATTGGAAAAGATGGGCTTCATACTGGGTTTTATATACCTTGAAATTCTGGACCTGTCAGAAAGTTTTGAGACCACACAGATGAACCTGTTGTCTAAACTTGGCTGAAGTCTCAAGACTACCTCAAGGGTAGATATGTACAATATCAGAACACTAAAAATCCATTTTTCCTTTTGGCACTTTTCTTTGCATGCATTATGTTTTATGGAGAATAATAAGGAATATTATTAACAAAATATTTATCTGTTGTGAAATAATTGAAAGTACAGGTTTTTTTTTAAAAAGGAGGGTGTTGTGAGGCAGGAGAAATATTCATGCTGTGAACTTAACTGTGTCATCCTCCTACATTGATGATACAGCTCCACCTTTGGGAGAAGTTTCGCCATGCGTTTAATCCAAAGCTGCTGCTGAGAGCAGAGTCTTGGTACCTTCCCAGCCCTACCTTTTGTTTACTGCCACTTTCTTTGAGTCAGGTCCAATGATTGTGTGATCACGGAAGGGATCTAACAGTGAGCAATGACTGAAAGTCAGCATTTGGGAGGTTAGATCACAGTCAGAACAGCAAGTGTGGTCTGAAGCACTGAAAGTGCTGGACGTACGTGTTTGGGCAAGGAAGCTCACAGAGACAACCTGCCCTAAGAGCATTACCAACAAAATGTATCCTAAGATTTAGGTCAGCTTCAGACTAGTGTTGGTATGCAAAAACAATGTGCCTGTTCCCATGGGCTCCTGAAGGGCCTCCCCTGGCATGGCTCACACTGCTGCTGTCATCGCTGCTAATGCTAAGGTTCAAGGACGTGCCCTGCCTGCCATCCTGGAAGGCCAGTGCAGTTCAGATTGTTCGTATAGAATGGGGCAAATTCACCATGCAGGCAGGTGTGTGTCCTCTTGTGCTGTGCAGTGGAGCAGGCAGGAGAAGGCAGAGGGGGAGGCAGGAGACTTCCAGGGCTGGCAGCCCCCAGCGCTTGTGGAACAGCAGCCCAAGCTTTCTGTCCTGCAGGGGAGCAGCTGCCTCCTGGATTTACCCAATTGGTGGACCAGAACGTTTCCGAGCGTGCTGCCTTGCCACATGGTGTGTAGGAAGGGGTTAATTTCAGAGCAAAGAAAAGGCTACCTACATCTCTCTGTGTTTTCTTTTTCTGTGCACTGAAAAGCTCCCTGTGTTGCCAGTGTTTTGTGTCGCTGATGTAAAATTCCCAGACTCGTTGATTAGTGAAGCTAGACAGTAGACAGGGTCCAAGTGGCTAACCATGTGAGAAATTCAGTGACTGTAGGCTAGTGTTAATTAACCTAGAATCTACAACATGGCATAATGTCTGCGTGATAAGTTATATTATCTTCAGCAGTTCAATTAAATCAAGGAGTGAGACGCAGAGCAGACGTAACTCGGCAAAACAAACAGACAACTTGAGTCAGCCTTCATAATTTGCTGCGACATCACGTAAATAAATGCAATAACTTGTTTAGCATAGTTAAGCAGTTTGCTGCTCAAAAACTTATTTGCATGACATCTCATTTTGAGTAGGTTAAGTTGTGGCAAAATAGGTGTCTGCCTTCAGTCTGATGTAGTCTACAGAAAAGAGGAAAAAAACCCTCCACCAGAGATGTCATTTGTAAATTGAAATTCAACATCCGTTTTCTATAGCAGCAAACTGGAACATATGGATTTCGTGTTTAAATGATTCACTTTCCATACCATTGCTGTCCTGTTAGCATTTCTTGATGTGTGTGAGACAATATTAAACCTCTGTAATTGTTCGTAATTTTGACTGATACATTGCTTACTAGACTGTTCTAAGGTACACAAGTGTACAAATGGATTGCTTCTATATTTAGAGGAGATAAGGTCATTGTCCTTACCATGTTTCAATGTGGGTAATTGGCTTCAGTCACCAAAATCATACCGAATCTTGGGTTGCAGGAAGTGATTTTCACCCACTTTGGTGTTGGTGAGATGACCGAGAGTAAATACTCTCAGTAAATACTCCTAAATACTCCTAAATCCTCCTAAATACTAAGATCTTTATTATATATGCCTATTTAACTCATAAGGGCCTGAATTCATACGTGGAATGAAGCTTTTATTTTTGTGCCCATTGCTGAGTTTTTATTGTATATCAAGACTTTCTGATCACTGTTTGATTGGAAGGGAGTTACAGTTTCAGGTGGTGGCTGTATTTTGAAATGTTGGGACCAATAATTGCCACACATCAGCTGTTGTATGTAACTCTCAATGCAATCATTGTTACCCTCGCTCCAGGCAACTACAGAGCAGTAACCATGGAATGGGCACACAGTTGCTGTGGAATCTGATGAACTTGGGTCCTGGTGTACCTGCATCCTCTGTCTGTATGTCCACAAAAATTTACAAAGATGGTTGTTCTTTATGTAAATAGAGTGTTTAAGCCACTAGTGGTCACAAGCAGCAGTAGATGTTCCCATCTTCCCTGGAATCCAACCTAAATGTCAGCAGTCCTCAGAAAAGGGCTTTGCTCGTACCAATCACTCTTCTTGGACATAGTAAAATGGAGAACAAAGTCTTTTGCTGTTCTTTCTATTACCCTACACCAGACTGTTAATTGAAGAGCTACAAAGAACAAGAGATTCCTTCCAAGATCAAATATAAATGACTCTGAGATGCAGACTCTCCCTTTAGAGCATCATCTGGTGATCCCTGCAGTAATGATATGCTCACATGCATCAAATATTTCTGTGATTTCTGTTCCATTCAGTCTAAGAGAATATTAGATTTGGAATGTTATAAATGATTAGACTGAACATTTTCTAAATTTTTTTCATTTATCAAAATTGTTGTGTTTCACTAATAGTCTTCTGAAAAGCAATTGATACTGTAAGCAATCTGGTAAATAACTGCTTCATTCAGTTTATTGGCTTTGTTCATTTTTGCTTCAGATTTTATTCATACAAATCCTCTCCACTTGCTGAAAACATGATTGTTTGCAAGCATGGTGCTGTTAGGTGGCCCTTCACTAGTAGCTTTGAGGATACACCAAGATGCGTCATTACCAGATCTGGTTCATTGTCACTTTTTTCTAAACCATCTACTAATGAGGTGGATTTTTTCACCCTTGTTTACAAGAAGCACAGTTTCAGACAAGACTCTTCAGGCACATGCCTTGCTTCTGTCAAAATGCTGCCAATAATTTCAGTTGAAGAGAATAGAGCCATGCATGGAAAATGCTTCACAACAAAGCTGATGGATGGATCTGGCAAAGGCTTTGTTTTGTACTTCTGTTCTTGGATGGAGAACTGAGAATATCTCTTTAATTTCCTGTTCAATGAATATAGTAGATGTAGTATTCTTCTCAGGCAGGCTTTTTGTTGTTAGGATGTGAATGACATTGGGGCTTTTTGCTCCAGATACAGTGTTTAAGTTGTCAATAAATAAAAATCACAGCAGGCATTTGGAATGTCTTCTTATGTAACTGAGGGAAGGAATTGCACCTGCCTTCATGCTTTGATTCATGCTGGATCTTGTGTTTGTTTTCCACAAAAGTAGCCTTGGCTTTTGTAATGCAAAAAAGAAAATCTGGAGGAGAACCTGAATTTAAAATTATTTAGAAAGTCAGAAAGCTGTGAGAAATACGTCCCAGATAGAGCTGTGTGTGACATTGCAAGAAGTGTCCTCTCAGGACCAACTTTTGTCTCACCCCATAAACTGCTCAAAGCCACTCCACAGAGGCAGAACCCACTGATATTCTGACTTCTTGTTGTATTTCATTTGGGGATTTTTAGTCTATAATGGAACTAAAAGAATTGCTTATCTTGCCCAGTGAGATTCTAAACAAGTTTCAGTTAGGCAGTTGCATTTAAGAAGGCAGGATTTCAGTATCCCCTCTGTATATAAGTGGGTTCTGATAGTGTTCCTCAGGGCTCAGTCCTGATGCAGTGAAATAACTTGCTGGAGGCTTACAGAACAGTTAAAATGAAGTCATTGAGGTCACCCTGATTTGGCAGAGGCAGGTAGAAAGAGCCTTTTCTTCCATAGGAAAGTGCAAGTTTAATACATGTTGAAACTTTAGGAAAAAAAAATACTGCTTTTCAGTGGTGTTATGGTAAGTAGAAATTTCCCTTACGTGGTGCTAAACTGAAAATTAAGTGTATGGACAAGGGCGTGCCCTGCTTTTTAGCTGTTAGCCTATATCTATGAAAATTGTTCTCGTTCAGGAATAGTATCTGTTTCTCAATGGGGAAATTTCATTGTAAGCTTTAGTTTTAGTAGAAGATGTCAGCTTTAGTAGAAGATGTGTGTAGCTGGCAAGCAGCAACACTGGTGAGAATAAGTATTATGCAGTTCTTACTTACGGCTTTTGATTAGTGGATCTCAATTCATTTTCTTTCCCACAAGGACGGAAGAGTTGCTAAAAACTGTTTCACATACAGAATTTCATAGCTTTCAGTGAATTTCTCCTTGTGTTGTTTCTGTGTGAAGGGGTTTTTGGTTTTATTTTTTCCCTTCTGAGAGATCTGTGACCTAAGTCTTATCAGTACAGTAGGTATTCAGCATGGTGCAATTTGTTCACCAGCTCATGTGCCTCTCTTGCCTTCTGGAAATAGTGTATTTGATATTAGTAGAGCTTACACGTGCTGTTGTAGAGGGGTTTGAAGCAACTTCTGTTTCCCCTGCACATCAAAGTGGCCTGTGGAAGAAGCAGTATTCACTGAGAGATCTGGTGTCAGGCAGTCACTTCTCTGGAGGTTTAAGTGAAGCATTCAAAAAGGCATCCTTTTCCCTTTTACTTGGAAGATTCATAACCCAAACTGCTGGCTCAGTTCAAGGGATTTTTTTTTTCCATGAAGCCTTAAAATACGGTTTCTTACATGTACTTACTTGGATTCTTGCCTTTAATCTGTATGCACAATCATTTGACTTCTCCAACAATTAGATGATCAGCCAGCAGAGAGATGTTATTCTGAAATGCAGCCTAGGAAAAGCTCTCACTGGATGGTAGTGTGAGCTGTACCCACGTTGGTAGAGCAGAGGTAGAAACCCGCTTTGCACAATGCCTGTCTGCTTTTCAAATTCTGCTATTGTTTGAAAAATCTGTGCCCTGCATGTCAGTCATCTCTTGTGAAAACAAGGCCTCTGACCAAGAGCATTCATTGAATACGAATTATTTAATGTAATGTGATCCAAAAGCTCACAGACTGGGAACTCCTGAAAACCTGGCATGGGAGGAATTTTTTTTCCCTTCATTTGTCATGAAGTTAATATATGCAGCTATTCAGGCATGAGGGGATGAAGGGAGAAAAAATAGGTTGCGAACGTTATAGTTCATCCAGGTGCTTAAAAATGAACAGTCATGTTTTCCCAAATTATGCAACTGTTGTAAAAGTAATGATATATTTTTAAAATTATGCCCCTGAGATTTGTGCCTCCTGGATAAAATGCTCATATCATTTTCATATTTTTCTCAGCAATTCCAAAAATTATAAAACCGCTACTTAAAAAAACGTAACAATTCCTAAATACCCTCCTTTCTTCTTGTTTCTGGAGTTTTCACTAAAGCATCTACCATCATCAGAACTGGAGAACTGAGTAGCAATATTACTGATGTAAACTGAATTCCTTCTTTCCTGTGCTGTCCCTTTGCTCCTGCTAAAATGTTGGAATACTTTGGCAATATAGACAGTGAGGGATGGCAGTGTGAACCATAGTATTAGGAAACTTTACTTACTGCTTCTAAAATCAGGACTTCTGGTTGTTCAGTAAAAAGGTAGAAATTAATGTGATAGTAAAAAAAAGATCCATTGCCCAGGCAAATTTCAAAACAAAACCAGATTTTTCTTCCCTCTCAAAATCCTGCCACCCTCTTCAGGAGAGGTAGGGTTCCACTCTGATATTTCTGCATGCCTTCTGTGCATGTGAAAACATTTTCAGTTAAGAGATAACCCTCCAGTTTTCATCATCCTGAAGCTGATCACCCTAGTTACTCATGATGATGTCAGAGCAACAGAAACCAAAGCTCCTGGAAAGGATCTGTATAGTGAGTGTGCTTCTCCTTGTCACTGGCATTTTCTGAGCATGCCGCATTTGCCTCATTGGCCTGCAGCAAAGACTGACATTTTGGTTATTGGAAGGTGCTGTGCTGGCATGTCCCAACAGTGGGGCATAAGCACACATCAAAGACATTGAACCTAAGACTAAAATTTTCCTTAATTTGGTCTCAGACAGTTTTGATTTCCAAGTTGAATCCATCATGATTTGCAGGTGGGAGAGGTGGTCCTGTAGAGGAAAGAGTTTGTGGAGCTCTGGTATTTCAGCTACAGCTTATCTCTAACTAATGAAGTCATGTCAGAAAACAGTGTATTAATAAGAATGAAGGAGGATTTTCTGTATTCACTGTGCAATTTAAAGTCTTGCTTTTGAATTCCATGCTGTTCTTGGTTTCCAGACTTTGCAATAATGTGTTGTAGAATGGAATATATCAGCCCTTATGTATATTATTTACCATGTTGCTTTGCCTTCCCTTTCCAGCACTTACAGAACCCAGCAAACTTCCACAATGCAGCAACAGAGCTCCTGGACTGGTGTGGAGATCCCAGAGCCTTTCAGAGACCTTTTGAGCAGAGCCTGATGGGCTGTTTGACGGTATGTCCATCCTCCTGTGACAGTGGCTCCTGTTGTGTTTTATACTGTGTTCACTCTCTTGTGGCCAAGGGAACTTGATTTTCAGAGTCTGCATTTCAAGGGAATTTTTTACCTTAAATGCATGAAGCCAAATCCTAAGGCCAGTTTATTTGACTGCACTGCTTAACAGGAAGCAAAATGCAGCAACAAGAAGTTGGAGCATAAGAGGGCTAAACATTTTTAGTTAGATTACTTAACAAATGCACAGGTTAGGTTATTTGTTATGCACATACCGGATTATTTCATGGTTTGAAATTGCTAAGTGAGCCATGTTCTTACAGAGTAGTGAACTTCCCAGGCATTTGTTTTCCTTTGGCATTTTTGGTAGGGCTGAAGGACTACTTGCCTTTTATTCTAAGTGTGCTGTGCTTCCAGCTAACCAGTGTTTCGGACATGCCTGTTCAGCTTACTTTGGTACATGTATTGACTGCAGGTCTAATCCTGACATACTAATTCCAACAGTTCCATTGATTGCAGTGCTTTTCTTTCCATTCATTTTTTGTGAAGACCACTGTAGTTCCTAAAGCGATTTCATCATAAAGTATTAAAATACATATTTGTGTATGTATTTTTTGTTTTTAAAATTTTATTTTCCAGCAGCAGCAGTCCAGAACTGTTATGTGGAGTCAAGACTTTAGATGAATTAAATTGTGACTGAGCAGGAGGGTTTAAAAGCCTCACTGCAATTTGCCAAGCAAGTTGATGTAAATAAATAGTCACAAAAGAAGCAGAAATTCTGAAATTATTAATGAAGAGACTGTCATTGTATTTGTTGTGGGGCAGAAGTGCATGGATTATTTTCATGCTATGTAGCTGGTATATATAAAACAGACATTAAGACTGAGATTTAGTTGCCAGAAATCCAAATGTTAAGGAATGGCTCCATCTTAGTGTGCTCCAGTGTATAGCATCCCTCAGATTGCCATGTCAAAAAGTTAGAATAAATCCAATGATAATAGGAGGTACATATCATTCTTCCAATCAGAGAAAAAAATAAAATAAAGGAAGTTAAAAATGTTAAAGTCCAGAGATAGAATATTTAACAATTCTGTTTGAAGTAAAAGTTATCTGTAACATCCATTATGAGATAATGTACATAATGTCTGATGTGACCATGACTGTATTTTATTTATACTTTTTTAGAACTTTGCTAGCATTTTTCAGGGTAGCTTTTGGGAAAGGAGGCATTCACCTCAAGTATAATTGGGCAGTCTGTGCACAGTATTTCTCTGCAGCCCCTGCTAGAACATTGTGAGTCTGACCTGTGACTTCCTTGCTATTTAAATCTTTTTTTCTACGTCAGCAGATCTTCAACCCTGCCCAAGTGGAGGGTCAAAATAAGATCTGACTGCCAGTGATTCATTCTCTTCACAGAGTGTACAGAAGGTGGGCAGGAAATGTTCCATGAAAACTGGTGAGGTAAAACACAACACATGGTTTTCAGTGTATTGAAATGAAAATGCTGTTTTTCTTCTGACAAGAATGAAAGAAAAAAACAATCTTGCTATCTAAGTACTGTTAATATTTAAGCCACATGCATTGCTTTGTTTCATGCTTCTCCCTGAAATCTTTATAGGGTGGAATATTCCCCTTTCCCAAGCTTGCTGTGGGAAAGAACTGTCTGCAGTGTAGAACTGACTGGCAGCAGCACCTTTATCACATCTTGTAATCTCATTATATTCCTGACAAGGAAATAACACAGGAACTTAACCAGGTGGCTTGTTCTGTGTTTGATAAATACACAGGATTTGCAGAATGCCTATAAACTGCAATGAATATGTTTCTTGGTCTTCATTTTAAAATCCCTCTAAGAAAGATATTCTTTAATTTCTCTCTGTGTACATCCCTCTTCCTCTTCCTGCTTCCCATTAAGCAGACTTAACTGCATGCTTGTATCCCAAGAGGTTTGTACTTCCTGTATCTTCTTAATACATTAGCAGTACAGTGGGCAAGGTCTCTTTTTTTAAAATTTTATTTTTATTTTCTTCCTTATAGATATTCTTTCTGTTTGAGCTTGCTCATACATAGTTTCTTTCTAATTAATATGTTCTTATTTATAATTCAGCAAAGGTGGATTTTGAGGCTTGTCATTCCCTTACAGGAAAAGGAGTTTATCTACTTTTATTTAACAAACATGGTAGAACTTGAGTCTGTTTTCAGAGAAATTATTCAGAAAGTTGCAAATAAATGAAAGATAGCTGAAATACTGGAATATCATGAGTAAATTTAACATCAGTTTCCTTAGCTGCATGTTCTGTACTATCAGCAGCCTATTTTTCTTACTGCTGACAAGATTCATCAGTGTCCTTCTTTATGAGGATTATGCTAAAAGAAAAATTAAAAATTAGTATGAAAGTTATCCAGCCACTGAAACAGGATTATTGTTTTATTTTGCCAGCCTTTAAAATGACCTTCAAAATCAAATCCCCTTAAAACTTCCATATTTTTGGATATACTTTTTAAAGCAAGTAATCTCTACCATCATTACAACATTTGAGCTGTGTGGTTCTTAAAGGCATTTAATACAAATACTAAAAATGCTTGCTTGCTCGTAAAGCTTCCCCTCTGTAGTATTGAGAATGATTTTTTTATTTTTATGACATTCTGTTCTGTTAACTCTCTGACCAGGGAAAAAGGGGTATGCTAAACTGTTCTGGAACCATCAAGGGATATGAAATGATCATACCTATGAGTGGTAACACAATATATACTAATCCAAATTGAAACTTATTAGGATGTGATGAATGCAGAAGGGCAGACTCTCTCAGGAATGTGCAAACCATTCATTCACACTCTGTAAAGTTGAAAGGCATCAGATGTAATGACAGAGTATCAAAACAGATCTGTTTTGGTATGAATAGCCAGTTCAATAGATTATCACAGGCATAACATAGGTATAATATGTATAACAGATTCTTTGCATCATTTAAGTCTTATGTATAGTCTTTTGCAAAAATTAACCAATTAGATTTAATCCTATTAATAAAGGACAAGTACGCTTACAGTCCTGAAATACACTTTAATTTAAGAAGTGATTCTTAGAAGTAACTCTGTTCACCTGACACACCATCTTTGTATTGGGACTGTCAGTAAAGTCTGGTAACTTTATAACCACCTGAATGTTTTTACTCCTGCTGCCCATCTTAGAATAGATGCAGAAGAATGACCTTAGAAATATTCTGCCTGGGCAATAGCAGAAGAGTTTCCAGCTTCATTTATGGAATTACTGGTTTTGATAATAATACATATATGGAATGATATGGAATAGGCTGTTGTAGAGGGTTTTCTTAAATTGTAATGCCAGCACTTAGAGGAATCTTGGTGACTTGAAAATTTCATGAGTTTGCTGAACAGCAAGTGTTGAACAACATGTGTAATGCGTGTCTAGTGTTTGTCTTTCCTTGGGGATTTTTTTTTCTTTAGAATAGTCTGTGGACAGCATACACACTGGCTATTTGCAGTAGACAATTTTTCCATATCAGCAGTACTTTATAATCCTGGAGTTACATTTGACCCTGTGCGCTCCAGTGACATTGTATGCAACGTAAGGAATGGTTTTCTTATGTCAAGAAGAAACTCAGGATTTGATATAACAGCTAAATTTTGCCAGAGAGGTACCCAAAAAGGTATGTAAACTTCATTTCAATGGTTAAATACTTTGCATTTGTTGAGTAGGATTCTTTAAGTGATAACTCATTTAGAGGTGAAATAACTTCCTTTTATGAAGAAGAAGTTAGACTAATGCTGTTAAGGCCTGTGAATAAAACTGGGATATTTCTGTGCAGTGCAAACAGTCAAAGAGAAAAGGATACATAGGTAAACCAGTGGCATTTGCTATAAACAGAAAATATCTTTTCATTAACTAAGCCCCAAAAGCTGTGCCTTTTCTGGCCAAAATGTGATGCATGTGCATTGTCGTTATGTTCAAACAGTTCTGACAGACCCTAATTCTAGAGCTTAACTTTTTGTGCTTACCCATCACAGAAAATCACCAAAGTGAGTGGGTAATAAAAATTTATAAAGAATACTCATTTCAACAGAAAAATAATAAGTCAGGGATAAAGGGGTAAGCTTTGAATCTGTTTTATTTCTTGCAAGCTGCAGGCTGTGGAAAGGTTCCCTTAAACAGCTTTTACAGAACTCATGCAAACAAATTATGATCTTTCTCAGAGACAATAAAATTTCTTCTATCTTGCCAAGAAAAGCTAGGTGTTATTTTTCAACAGTAGTTATTTTCAAATCGAATAGACAATCTGTAGGCCAGAAACTGAATTATAATTTAAATCGATTCTGTAAATTATTGAAATGGCAAAGGATATGGTATTCTTTTGTATATAATACTACTTGGTCCATAGTGTTATGGGGAGCTGATGAAAACCACCTCCACTTTCCACAAACCAGACATAGTTGTGTTTTTATCAGGATTGAAAAAATTGCTTGCTCTAGCACTCGATTATATTATGGCAAGGCTGATAGTCTTGATAAATTTAAGAATATAATTCTCTAAAAATGTACTGTATATAACATTACCTTACAGTCTTCTGAAATAAACAGCTTCAGTTACTACACAGTAGTTTTAAAAAAATAACTTTAGTTTGGCCAAATTGGATACCAGTCCAAGCAAAGAAATCAAAGTACTTGAGTCTCTCACAAGTTAACTTTTCTCCTAATCATTTACCAATTCATGCGGATACTGAAAGTCGCGTTTAACAGTTTTGTTGAACAAAAAGTTACACATTATTGAATTATATCTCTGTGTATGGGAGACAAAAGCAAAATATTGCTCAAAAGCTTTTCAGGAAAGAATGCTTCAAAGTAGACTGCAATACAAATTACTTCGACTCAGCATTTGGCCCAGGTTGTTTCATTCATTTCTGCCTCTTCTAAGGTCCAGTGTGGTCTCATCCCATGGGTCTGCTCTTGCCAAGTAGTTTAACGTGTAAATGATCTTATGGAATGCTTTGGGTAACGTTTGTGTTGGTGCTGCAGCAGAAATGGAAATGAGGACATAGCTGAGAGCAAAATGGACAGATTTACAGACTTGTCTTCAGCAAAGGACCATAAAGGCACTGCCTTGTTCTCTTGCTGTTCTTCAGCTTTACAAGGCACCGAGTTTATCATTCTTTAGGGCTCTTCAGTATGTCTGATCAAGAAATAAAAGGGTGAGGGAAGCAAAGCTGTGTGCAGTTACTCTGTTGCTATACTTAGGGGCTTCATGTAAGAAATGAAAATCCAGCACTACAGTGGTTTTGGGCAGTAGGGGGAATTTAGGTAAGTGGGGTGTGCTTACCTGAGCTGACTCCTTGTCAAAGCACTGAATGTAAGAGAGCTTCTCCAGTGAAAGCTATTGTCTCTAACCACTGTGGTTGGGATCTGGGTCTCTCTTTGCATCCAACAGATGCAAGGACTTCTACCCCAGAAGGTCCACAAAAACTATGCTGAAGTAGTCATTTCAATAGTAATTAAAAAAGCCCCAAATCTTAACGTCCTAGATTTTCCTCTCCAAATACTGCTCTGTCTCAGTCATCAGATGTAGGAAACTTACCCATGTTTTAAAAAGAAATATTTCTCTTTAAATTAAAACAAGCAAACAAACAAAACACAAAGCTGTAGTCCTTAGCTGTACTTCATCTAAAGGTTATGGATTTCATTTAGATTTTTTGTGCTGCTTGTAGTTCTTACTTATATCTCTGTTCTGCTGATGAGAGTTGCTGAAATAACAAGCATCAATGATAAACTGATGGAAGTATCTGCTAAAAGTTCATGTTTTAATGATACTGATACAACAGTACAGTAATCTTTTGAATTGCGTTTTTCTTCAGCAAATCCTGGAATTGAGACTGTTGAGATTATTTTGGATCATTTTAAGAAGAAAAAACCCTAACTGCTCTCAGTTTCATAATATAGGAATCTATTTTAGCTTGTCTGAGATGTTATGAAGAACATAATTGGTTAAAAAAAAGACATATATGTTAAAAAAGAAAAAATACAAGAATGGCATATCTGAATAATGTAGTTTCCATAACAGGATACCTCAGCCTGCAAATGCAGCTGCTGCATTGACTTAATGCTTCCCTGGATTCACTCTGTTTAATGCAGAAAAATACATAATCAAAAATCAACCTGCAACATTCCAAAAATCAGATTTCTAGTCAGAATAGGGTTTGAATGTCATTAATTAGGTGGAAGAGTTGGTTCAGCATATCTATACCCAGAAAATGGGAGGTTGCAGCTGCCTGTGAGAGCCCTAGAAATGTTACATTTACTCTTTGTAGCCAAGACTTCCGGGGCAAAAAGTTCAGGTGGAAGAAATTCTGCTCCCGTCATCCTCTCCACGCATCTGTTAAACACTGAGCTTTGTGTTTGCAGAGCAGCACAGCACTCCAGGGCTGTGTACGTGCTGTACTGCCAGGGTACAGCCAGCAGGCACAGAGCACTCTGCTTCAGAGAGCTCTGAGTGCTGCCAAATAACTCAGTGTTGCTGCTTGTCCTTTC
>VZTZ01043944.1:379919-423615 GCA_013400955.1 Drymodes brunneopygia
ATATATATATGTATATAACTTCCCTGACTTGCTTTGATTGTCTCTATTGTTGAAGCAGCCCTTCTGCAACTGGAGTGTAAGAGTCTCATCAGATCAGGAATTCAGATCACAGATTTCTTCCTCCTTTTCCTGCCCTTTTTTTTTTATCTTCTGTTTGAGGCAGATCACTATTCATGTTGCAAAATTCCTCAATTTGCTTCCTGTTTATCTGATCTTTGTGTGTTACTGAGGGGGAAAAATTACCATCTACATTGCAGAATTCTAATTACAAAATTTCTGCTGTAGTCTTCAAACTGCATTCAGATAATTTCAAGTATGCACAAGTGGCTGAACACGGAGCCGTCTGAACTAGCAATCAGCTGGCATTTTTAGTTTTGAGCAACCAGCAAATTGAATTGGTAAAATTCATTCTGATGCCAGCAGGGGGGGGTGCTCTTGACTGCTGCTAGTTAAGAGTTTCATTGGAAGTGCAACATAATGGGAAGGGAGTTTAGAAATAAGCAGTCATGTAGCTCTCTTGATTAACAGGGCTGTTAGGTTGAGAGCTGCATTGTTCCAGTACTTCGTGGGGTGATGACAAGCAGGGCAGGGAGTGAAGCTCCGTGGTGAAGCTCCTTAGCCTTGCAAAAGGAGAAAGGAGGGGGGAGAAAAGTATTGCAGGTAAATTCAGCAAAGAAAATATGCTGGTAGCCATGTTTGTNGGTTTTGGGCAGTAGGGGGAATTTAGGTAAGTGGGGTGTGCTTACCTGAGCTGACTCCTTGTCAAAGCACTGAATGTAAGAGAGCTTCTCCAGTGAAAGCTATTGTCTCTAACCACTGTGGTTGGGATCTGGGTCTCTCTTTGCATCCAACAGATGCAAGGACTTCTACCCCAGAAGGTCCACAAAAACTATGCTGAAGTAGTCATTTCAATAGTAATTAAAAAAGCCCCAAATCTTAACGTCCTAGATTTTCCTCTCCAAATACTGCTCTGTCTCAGTCATCAGATGTAGGAAACTTACCCATGTTTTAAAAAGAAATATTTCTCTTTAAATTAAAACAAGCAAACAAACAAAACACAAAGCTGTAGTCCTTAGCTGTACTTCATCTAAAGGTTATGGATTTCATTTAGATTTTTTGTGCTGCTTGTAGTTCTTACTTATATCTCTGTTCTGCTGATGAGAGTTGCTGAAATAACAAGCATCAATGATAAACTGATGGAAGTATCTGCTAAAAGTTCATGTTTTAATGATACTGATACAACAGTACAGTAATCTTTTGAATTGCGTTTTTCTTCAGCAAATCCTGGAATTGAGACTGTTGAGATTATTTTGGATCATTTTAAGAAGAAAAAACCCTAACTGCTCTCAGTTTCATAATATAGGAATCTATTTTAGCTTGTCTGAGATGTTATGAAGAACATAATTGGTTAAAAAAAAGACATATATGTTAAAAAAGAAAAAATACAAGAATGGCATATCTGAATAATGTAGTTTCCATAACAGGATACCTCAGCCTGCAAATGCAGCTGCTGCATTGACTTAATGCTTCCCTGGATTCACTCTGTTTAATGCAGAAAAATACATAATCAAAAATCAACCTGCAACATTCCAAAAATCAGATTTCTAGTCAGAATAGGGTTTGAATGTCATTAATTAGGTGGAAGAGTTGGTTCAGCATATCTATACCCAGAAAATGGGAGGTTGCTGCTGCCTGTGAGAGCCCTAGAAATGTTACATTTACTCCTTGTAGCCAAGACTTCCGGGGCAAAAAGTTCAGGTGGAAGAAATTCTGCTCCCGTCATCCTCTCCACGCATCTGTTAAACACTGAGCTTTGTGTTTGCAGAGCAGCACAGCACTCCAGGGCTGTGTACGTGCTGTACTGCCAGGGTACAGCCAGCAGGCACAGAGCACTCTGCTTCAGAGAGCTCTGAGTGCTGCCAAATAACTCAGTGTTGCTGCTTGTCCTTTCACTTCATGGTCTCCTAAAGCCCTTTTCACCTAAACTTTGGTAGTTTTGTGATGGGTTGTTTAAAACTCTTTGAGATGTGCTGCTCTCCAAAGTGCTTTTGGTATTCCCTTGTCACTTTCTTCGTATGACCAGCGTATGTTTCATGCAAATCACTGTTCAGAGTGTGCTGGGACTCAGGTGGCAACAGAATTGCAGTGACCCAGTGATCAGCTGGTTTATTACACCACAGTCCCAGCCTCTTTTCTTCTGGGGCAGTTTTCAGTGGAGAGGGTTGAGTGTAGTGACCTTCTCTTTGATGTTTGTGGGTTTTACAGACATGCAGAGAGGAAGAGCATGCAAAGGAGGAGATACCCTTATTCTGCATGATTTACGTCACTGTCACAGGCCACATCAAGAAGTACATGGCAGGCATACTGGCTCGTTTTACTTTGAAAATATGGCCCTTATCCACCTTACAGAGCAGGGAATAAATTTTAAGAAAACTCTAATTTGAATACAAGGGTTCTGTAAAGTCTCCTACATTTGCAGAACCTTGTCTGTTTTCAAGCATCAAAGGCAAAAAAGTACTTNCCAGCAAATTGAATTGGTAAAATTCATTCTGATGCCAGCAGGGGGGGGTGCTCTTGACTGCTGCTAGTTAAGAGTTTCATTGGAAGTGCAACATAATGGGAAGGGAGTTTAGAAATAAGCAGTCATGTAGCTCTCTTGATTAACAGGGCTGTTAGGTTGAGAGCTGCATTGTTCCAGTACTTCGTGGGGTGATGACAAGCAGGGCAGGGAGTGAAGCTCCGTGGTGAAGCTCCTTAGCCTTGCAAAAGGAGAAAGGAGGGGGGAGAAAAGTATTGCAGGTAAATTCAGCAAAGAAAATATGCTGGTAGCCATGTTTGTCTGCTTTTCATGTAATTAAAACCTCACTCTCATCATTTTCTCCTCACTGTCAATGACCCTGAAAGTTCAGACATCTGGAACTTTCCAGAGCTGAGTCACAGACAGTGAATGCAGTGTCTCCTTTTTGGATGCTGTTTATCTGAATTATTCAGATTAAAGATTTCAGAGGTTTGGAGTGATCAGATTTTCTTACTGGCAGTTGATGTTATAATGATGTTTGTTTGCAGATAGGGTATATGTTCCTTTAAAGACAGCTTGAAATAGTTTTTAGTGCCATATCAAAATTTAAATAAATCTAGGTGTTGCAAGTGTGTGTAGGAAATAGGGTGGCTTTTATAAAGTCTAGCTGTTGGAAATGTTATTGTAAAATAACATAGAGAAATATTAGGTGTTGAACCTTGTGCTGACCAAGCACCTCTCTCACCTATGATAAAGGGTGATGATCTCAATTTATGTTTGTGGTACTGGCAACTATATCCGTTTGGGTTTTTTTTAATGCACTACTTTTCATTGGAATTTTATGTTCTGTATGGTTAGGTCAAGTAAGAAAGGTGCTTACAGCATTGCAGAATGAACTCATGGTTGAACACATGGTGCCAGCTACACATTGTCTGAATTTTTGCTGATATGCTGGATTTGAATTTGCAGTTACAGTATGTTTGCAAATGGTATCATAATCACTTAGCCATAACGTTTAATGGATTATTGAAATTGTTGCCTTGATCCCATCTGATGAGCACTGGTACCTGAATAAGACTGAAATAGTGGGAGGTTTCAAATGTGGTAGAATTGCTGGAACAGGGTTCAGACTGAGCTGGATGGCTCCAGTCAGCAGCAGGAGTCTGGAATCACTGAGGTTTGGCTTGGGACAGACCTAAGGGCTCATGCTGTCTGCTCTTTTTCTCCAAGCTGGGATGTGATACCAATACAGGCTGGTCTACTATGAATCCCCTTACCCTCCAAAATCCAGAGAATGATAGATGGCTCTTTCCAGTGCCTGATGATCTTTAATACCTCAAACATTTTCCCAGTGAGTCACGTATACACTGAGAAGATGAATGTCTGTTCCTAATTTGCTCTTTAGGCATTTAATTTTTCTTTTCAGGCTGTACTATTTCATGTGTGTCTTTGGTCTCATTTTTTCAACGTTTTTCCAGGTTATAATGATAATTTTAAACTCCTACCCCATCCTATTAAGTGCTTGCAGACTCTTTTGCCTGCAAAACCACCTAGAGGTTTTGCAGTTTATTCTGTCATTGTCCAGGTTAGGATTAAATACATAGAAATTACCTGTAAAAAGCACAAGTTATGATTTGCCAAAGGACTAGTAATGAATAATCTGAGCAAAATTTATACTTCTATCATCTGGGCTATGTTCCTTCCTTATGATAGTGTTACCTAAGGCAATGTCAAAAGAGGTGTTAGAGTTAGGATATGGTAACTTGTCAAAGAAGGAAATTGCAGGGTGCTGATGGACTCATGATGATGTTCTGTATTGGTCACCTAGTACTTCTTTAATACTTTGTTTTGTTTTCTGTCTGCATACCTGTACTTCCTGAGAGTCACCTTTTACACTCTTAAAACCAGATTTGGTGTGTCTCCAAGCTCTCTGTCCTGAATGAATTTCTGAAGATAATTATTAGCAGTTACACCGTTTGCCCAGGCAAGTTCCTTTGAGGCACTCAAAGGTAAATTTCATCAGGGTCTGCTGACCTGAATATATTAAACTTACCAAATGTCTTGTAGCTAGTTCTTTGTGTTTTCTGGACCAATCTCCTATGATGTGTTTGTCATTTTGTTTCTGAGAATTCTCAGTGTCTGTTTAAAAAGCCAGGGGGTCCCTTGCATGCAGAGGAAAGCTTGACGGGTACCAAGTGAGTGATGTAGACAACCTGAAGCAGGGTCTTATGAGGAGGATGTATGATCTTCCATTGACCCTAATTTTGAAGTAAAAGTAAGTCTTTAACCTGTCACAGTTGAAAGAAAAACTTGCAATGCAGTCAATGCAAATATTTGCAAGCCTTGTTTAAAAATGCAGACAACCTGCAGCTGGCACCATGTGTTCAACCATGAGTTCATTCTGCAATGCTGTAAGCACTTATCTTAGTTGACCTAGCCATTCCTTGTAAAGAAAATAGATGTGCACTGCCCTGTTCATGTTAACCAAGCTGAGGCAGAAGAGACCAGAGAAAGCCCTCTTGAGCGCAGGTCCACCAGTTTGTTTAACAGACACTCTTTCTGCATTTAATGGAGTGCATAAAAGAAAACTGTAGGTGGAAAATGACTCTTGGCAAAACAGGAATTTTATTAGAAATATCTGCTTTCTATTAAGTTTCAGTGGGTTTTGTTGTTTTTTAGAGAGGAAGAAGGGGCTTTTTGTGAAGTTTGTCAGTGGACGTGCTTTCTTTTGAAGTTAAACTATTATTTTTTAAGTTTTTTTTGCTAAAACAAATTTGCAATTTGTTTTCCCTCACACTTTGCATGAAGAAGTAATAGTTTCACTGGCTGACTGGCTGACTTCTGTCAAGTTCAGATTCTGCCTTCTTGTGCTCAGTTCTCTTGCAGTGTTTGCTGGGGCACTGCCTCAGCTGCTGCGAGGTGGGTGCTCACAGGCCATGCTCTGCCCATCAGGGTGTGGTCAGCCTTGGGCTGCACACTCTGGCACCTGGAAAACTCTGCTTTCCACCCCTCTGAGCTACATGGCACTGCTCCTCTGGCAGGGGAAATTAAGGAAAGGAAACTGTTGTGAAGTGGCAGTGTAGGAAGTTAGGCATCAGCCTGTGGTTAGGACTGCACTGACCAAGGCTTTGCAGTCTACTCAGTGAAGACAGTGCAAGCAGAACTTGGCTTTTGTGGGTTTTACAGTTCTCTCTGTTTCCTGAGTTGCTTTGTAGAATTTTTCCATAATTAGCAAGATGTCAAGTTGAGAGTAGTGATTTGGCCTCCAACTAGGAGTGTCTCAGGACTTGTAGATCCATGTTTTAAAATTAATTGAGCATATGAGTAGTCCATGCATTTCCTGAGTTGCCGTGTGCTCACTGATGAACAGGTGTATCTGCCTTCCTTCCTGTCCAGTTTCAAAGTAAATGGTGTAATGATTATGTGCTCTTTCAAATCAGAAAATGGGAGGGCCATTTCTACATTGTTTTACAGACCTGATTGGCACTCTGAAATGTGTTCCTCTGTGATGGTGGAATAAATGATGGCTAAAAGAGTTTAAATAATGTTTGTACATTAATGAGACGTTGTTCTCAGGAGCCTTTTGCAAGTGTTGTTTTGGGTTTCTTAGAAGAACTTTTTGTCTTTTTTCTTCTCATCCCTCCCCTAATACCTACTTTTGGACGGCTGAAATACAGTGACACTGGAACTAGAAAAGGGGAACAGATTTCCAAGTGTGTAAGTGCCTCCCACATCTCATGGCAGCCCACCAGTCTTGACTCCTCTTGCTAATTTAGCCTAAAACATGGACAGGATATATCATGTCCTGCTCTTGTTTTTCTGTTTTTGAATGGTTTTGTGGGTGGGTTTGTATTATTATTATTTATTTTTATTTTTCTTGTTTTTGCAAGTTTGGACCCAGAGTCCTAGCCAGGATGCTAACATCTGGTCTTCTAAGTGTAAAGGATTAAAGGCTGATCTATAAAGTTGGAAATCTTTTTGTTGTTTATCAAAACAATTACATTATTTCTTTTACTTTATTCCTTTTTACTTTTCTATCTAAAAAATAAAAAATGTTGTAATCATAATGAAATGTAGGTACAGTAGGTATGTATTACTCTACTGATTAGCCTCAATTTTCGTTTCTTCTCCCTGAAGCTCTCTTCTCAGTTTTGAGGTGGGAAGGGTTAAATTTAGGGAGGGACACTCCCACCTGATTAAGTCTTATGAATGTCTAATTTTTAAATTAATAGAAGCAACAGAACAAAAAAATCTACCTGGGAACTTCATTCATGTTAATTCTTTTTTAAGAAATAAATTTGGTTCTTAATTGTTAATTAGGAAATGTGGATATACTGGAAGAAGTATAGAATAATGTCTCTAAGCTACCATGTATGTTAGTTCTTCACTCTGTTCTATACTGTTGCTTTTTGCAGTCCTGGACACAGATAATTGCAGTGTCATTCATTAAAAAAGAAGCTTTCAGATTAAGAAAGGGGGTGGGAAAAAGATATTTTCTTGTACTGTAAGCTATTAAAAGTAAGAACTTACTTTTGCTTCAGGAAATGGTGTTCTGTGTTTTGTGCAGTTCCTTCACCATCGTTTTAATGCAAAGAAGTAATGGCACTGGTAAAGAATAATCTGTTTTATCTATGCCTGAGTCTGAAGTCATAATGTGCCACTGGAAGGCAATAGAAAAGCTGTGCTGTGTGTAACTTTAGTATCGTTTGGCAGAGTGACTATGGCATTGTGTTTGTACTATGCAGATTTTAAAGAGGATACGTTCTTGGCTGATAGCTGAGTTGCTGGCTTGGAGAAACAGTTGACTGCTTTTCATCCTTAACTCCAGTCTTCAATTTGCCTGGTTTTGCTAGTTCTTCTAGATCAGTCAACAACAACAGTCTTTCCCTAATTTAATGTTTGGCAAATGCTTCTTGCACAGGCCTGTTTATTCTGAAACTGCAGTAAATGTGCTTCCCAATACAGTATTGTTGAAATGCAGCAACTGTGACACTGAGCACAGCGTAGGACAACCCTGCCCAGCAGTGTGGAGCAGGCATTTTAACCTAAAGGACCTGGCCACTGCCCTTGGGAACAGGGCCAGGAACTGTACAGAGAGAGAGAGACTGAGGATTTCTCGTCCTCACATCTCAAGTACAGTAATCTTTACATATATTACTCTTGCATTATTTCTTCTGGCTTTGTCTCTCCAATTTTCATGGAACTACCAGGCCTTTCTTCTGACGAGTGGCCAAATAATTGGATCACCAGAATACTCCTGTGTTCCGTTTGCTGTGGTTGTGTTGGAAACTGCTGGGGAGCGCTGCCTCGTACCGTGTTTGTACTGTGTTCTTGCAGCAGATTCAGATGTCTAACATCAGTGCTGATAAGCAGGTTAATGTCACTTTGTAAAGAGCTCAAATAACCCCTAATGAAGCTTTCTCTCTTTGCAGGTGGTTAGTCGAGTGGCAGCTCAGCAAGGATTTGACTTGGATCTTGGATACAGGCTACTGGCAGTATGTGCAGCCAACAGGGACAAATTCACTCCAAAATCAGCTGGTAGGAAAAGCCTTTTTTTGATGTATTGTTGATTCTTGGACGATCATATTCTGCAAAAAATGCTACCTGCAACTGTCTTGCATTTTGTAGGAAAACAAAACCAAAAGCAAAGGTGTATTTGGTGGTTATAGTTCTGTTGCTTTTAGCATTTCAATGGCATGCTCTTCTGAGGATACATGACTTTGAAAATTTATATTTTCCCCAGCTAGTGCTGTTTGTTGCCCTATTTGATCTCATGGATGAAATGCTGCTTCCAGAAGCACAGATGTTTAGTGATTTCATGGTGGGAATGAACATGCTCAGACCCCTCTGTCTTGGTAAACCATTGATTTTCTGTCATGTGTCAACCTCTAAATCTTTCACATCCATTCTGCACTCCCTGGTATATCTGTTGCTAAACTTGTACTGCTTGGCTTCATATGCCTGTGCAATGAGTACCATGGTTTCTTGTATGTATAGTCCTTAGCATTAGAATTTTAAGCCAGGAGTAGGTAGTAATTCTATTGCTGTAGTATGAAGTAGCCATTTTTCCAGTATTTTACAGCAATAATCTGTTACAGGGCTCTGATCAAGTAGCAATATTTGATCATGATGTATTGCCATTGCTCCTCTTTAGAGAAGTAGAAAATGCACTTAAGGGTCTTTCTGCTTCTCCCATGTTCAATTTAACTGGAGCATTTAATTCTGGTTCTCCTTTTCTTAGCTGATGAATGTCAACATAATGTGCACTGGCTTGGAAAACAGGAAGATAATTATTCCATTCCAGACTGAGCATGGATAACTTTTCTGCCTAGTACTAAACTGGTATGCAGTCCCCATTTTGGAACATCAGAAAAGGTTGCCTCCTTCCAGAACAGTGACTTTTAGCCATCTGATTGGGTGTTCATATTTATTTTCATGTTTCTTTTCAACTTTTGTCGGCCCCAAACATCCTTACTCATGGCTACCTTTTGTCCTAAGTGTTCGAAGCAGTTCCTTGTGCAAAAGTGGCTTTCACATCAAAGCACATTCACTGGACTTACTGTTTTATTTTTGTATGGGAAGGGACCATTAATCTTACTAAATGTTGAATAAACTGTCTGATTTTCATCCAGGAAAACTGTGTGAAGGATAAAACGTTCAGTTGGCCAAACACAATGTCCCTTTTTTCTGACTTCCTGTTAAGTGTATCTGTTAGTTAGCTATCACATTTCTTCTTGGTTGTTTGTTTGGTTGGGTTTTTTTTTTTAAAGAAAAGCTTATCAATGGAGGCTTTCCAGCTATGACAGCATCAAATTTTCTTTAAAAAAATATAGCTATTCCCCCTCTTACTAATTCTTCCTGATGTATCTCTCTATCATTGTGTTAGTGAAGGTGAGAGTCAGATGTTACAGTCCTTTTCCTTTAGGGCTCACATAAGGGGATAGTCTTGAAAACTGCTGTTCAGTCATCATGGTCTAAAAAGCCCAATGTCAGTGTTTGATTTCTACCAGTAATTACTTTTTTGAGGAATATATGTGAGGGTTTTTTTTAATCTTAGCACTCTGTACAGAGTTCAGTCTTCCCCTTTCTAATTGACAGAATACTGGGAAAGCTGGTAAATCACGTGCTCTTCTCTCAGTGTATTCTAAAACCCTTCTCAGTCCTTTGCTTTGCTTCCTATTTCCCAGTTGTATATACAAGTAATTTCTATTCAATGAACTGAAACATATGGTTTCACAACTACTTTAGTTTTACTATGTGTACAGTTGTTTCACCAGGTCTTCCCAGGGTTTCATTGTGCCCAACTACATTATGCTTTTTGTGCTCTTACTGTCTGTGTTAAATACTCATACTTTGGGGCATACCATAACATATTTTGTGAAATGTCACATATAGCCCCTACTCTAAGGATGTCACATTCACACATGAGCTCTGAGAGCTACATCATTGAATAGGCAGCTTGAAAGATTGACAGACTAGGATTAGAAATGTGAGGTCATTTCAGAGCGTACAGACTTTTTAAAATTATTACTTTCCACATCAGAGTGCATTAACATTTGCTTGTTTCTAATACAGCAGTAGCTCTGCTCCTTCATTCAGTTTTTAAAAAAGATTGAGATTCTCCTTTGTTTTTCTTGTAAAGAGTATGCATCGTTGAAAGCTGCCTTTCGTGATTTTCTTAAGTTGTTGTCAGGGATGCTTGCAAGTTGTTTTGAGAAACTCATTCTATTTTCTTTTGCATCTAATGAAAGACACCTTCAGCTCTTCTTCCAGTCACATTCCTACAGAAATCCCCTGATGTAGATATCAAATGGCATTAATTTTAATGAATAAGAATTTGTTTTTCCCTTCCTCCAGGCTTAAGGGGAATTTACAATGGTTTGCATTCATTCCTCCAAGTATGAATTTAATGTTGCCAATGGGATCACTCTGGAAACATTTTTAATCCGTGTTGTTTAGTGTCTGACATTCTTAAATGCAAGGAGTAAAAAAGACTTTCTAATTAAAACATATTTGAGCAGGTGAACACTGGGGAAAATAATTGCATGAAATCCTTTCAAGGTCCATTCACTGTTAGTAGCTCCTTACAGCTTAGGACAGGGCTTGTTGACTGATGTCCTGCAGGCTGGGAGCCTGGAGTGGCCTGGCAGTGGTGGCTGGCAGGCTTTGCAGCTCTGCTGTGTGGAGGAGGTGGACCCCTCCAGCCCAATGTCCCTCAGGTCTCCTGGTTTGCAAAGACAGCTGAACCAGTGCAAGCTTTAGTCCTGCTCCTGTTCTCCAGCAATTCCCATCCTAAGCCTGTTCAGAGACCTCTGCTGGCAGAAGAGCTTTTGCTGGTGTGGCTTCTTTACTGTTTGACGGCTTCCAGAGCTGTGTCTCTGCTCTGGAGAGTGAGGGTTCCCATGGCAGTGCCTGGGCATCTCACTTACCCCGGATGGAAGAGGGCTGGAGCCTCAGGCTAGAGGGCAGAGCAGCCAGCTGCCAAATCGGCTGATCTCTTTGGGAAAACCACCCCTTGGTTCATGGAAATGGCCCCACGATGGTTCATCCCAACTGGTTTAAGCTGTTGTGGTGGTGGCTCCCTGCTAAGCTAGAAAGGAGGTGCAGATGGCAGAGCAGAGTCCAGGCAACATGGGGGGAAGCAGGGAGGGACAGGAGGCTGCAGCCAGGCGGGGCAGCTTTTCAGGTGGCACAGCCTCAGCTGGGGAAAGGCAGGGCACCAGACCAAGAGCTGTCAGTTCCTTGGCTTCTCCCATCCAGGATTGTTTGGTGCTGTCGAGACAGTGTTTGATGTGCTTTCTGATGTTGTTTTACTTGGTCATTGAGATAGTTAACAATTAGCTAATATAAACTGTTTTGGAGAATGCCTAGAAGGGAGGCTCATGCAGCATGAAAAGTATTAAAAAGTTGTCATGTGTGTTTTTAGATAGAAATGACAATGTAATGACTGTGCCTTTTGTCTCTGCTTTCTGGCGTTTGTACCTGAAATAATAGCTGCTGCCTTTTATTCTTCTAGCCCATGCTGCTGCAATGGGGCAGCTGCCTCAGCAGGAGGTCAAACACAGCATTTCCCACCCTGAAGACAAATGACAAAGCCTTTAAAAATATATGTGTCTCTTTTGGTGACAGCTGCTCCCCAGACCTTCCACTGCAAATTCCTTTGCCTTGTTGTGACACCTATAGGGAATGCCCAGCAGGTTGGCTGCCTGCTCATTTGCTTCCAGACTGCAGTAACTTGAGTTGCTCTTAGTATGTGAGTGCATAGGTGTTTATGTATTCTGGCTTTTCTTCTTTAAACCTGAAGCCCTTCTCTCTGGATAGTGTTTGCTTGGACTTTTTCTGAGCATATCTGATGCTTTTGTTCTTCCTGTAGAAGATTTTAAGTCATTTGCTAGCTTTATTTTAACTGTTCAAATAAAGTAGAGTTCACCAATTAAAGCTTTTATTTAAAAAAAAGAAAGGGGGGAAGAGAGAAAGAGGGAACAATTTTCTGTTCTGAATTTTTGTTTTTAAAGATACTTTATCAAGCTACTGAACTTCATTGCTCTTGTAGCTACTTTTCTACTTTTGCTCTTGTCAGGAGGCCAAGCTGAGGCCAGACAAGGGGACGACAGGATGAGATCATACAGGGAGCTTTGTCAGAAAAGGACAGCGTTCAGTATCTCTGTAAAGAGAGAGAGGAAGGAAGAAGCCTGAGGGCAAAACTGTGCAGAAAAGGTACTTTAGCAGTCACTAGCAGCTACAGCAAACAAATGCTGTGATAGCTTGGATGGGCAGCTAAGTGTTGGCTGTTTGATAGCAGAAATGGTAACCCTTTTTGATATCACTTTGCTTTCAATCCCTTAGGCTGTGCTTGGTGTGCTTCTGATTTTACTTTTCTAGAGCAGTATTACTTAATAATTTTTATTTCATATGACCTAAAATTTCATATTATTTGAGAATTCTATATTATGGTGGATTTTTTTCTTTAACTTCAGTCATTGTAATTTAATTGTGATATAATAGGGCTGTTCTTGCGAGTAGGATGCTAAAGCTGTAAATAAATTGGACCCTGGGTTAACAAAGGTATTTGCAGTGGGATTGCTGGCAAATGGAGGGGTTAAAACATTACTGGATAAGATACTGAGATCTAAGGTATGTCCTGATCGGGATATATTTTCAAAGCAATAGTAGAGATTGGGCGAAGAGTGTTTGGCTGTATTATCAAATCAAACTTCCAGGAGTTCCATAAAAGGAGAGAAGAAACGATGCCACAATGTGAATGAATAAAAAGGTAGAAAGTAAGGATAACCTCTAGGTGGTGGGGGACCATAGGGCTAGGGCATAGGGACCAAAGATTAACATTTTTACTAAGTTTCCAGTAATAATGCTCACATTACCTGTGCAGACAAGGCAAAGCGAGGTGGCTAAAAGGATTACAAGTATAGAATGGAAATCACTCCAGTCAAGGCTGATGGCATCCCTCCAGCTTGAAGGGACCAAATGATTGACAGGTCTGTGTTAGGAAAGAAACAGCATATGAATTGTCAGTCTCATGCCTCACACCAAAGATTTCCAGAAAGTCAAGTCAAAATGCTCTTATATGACTGGAGAAGAGGTACAAATGCTGTATTGCTGTATCTGCAAATACAGGAAAGGGGCTGATAAGAATAAGTAAGCAGCTTTATGAGAGCAGAGTAAAAGCTTGGGTTGTTTGTGAAATGAAAGCTGAGCTGAGTTATGAAATGTATGTAAGTACTAACAAAGGAACAGCTCAGAACAAGAAGAGCTATGATGCTACAGTAAAGTATTGGCACAAAAACATATTGGTGTAAATTGAATAAAACACTGAAATAAGTGGGGAGTTCAGAATTATTAGGGCAGTTGCACTTAAAAATATTTTCAGCTAGTATGACAGTGGAGAAGGATAGAGCAGAGTAAAGGAAAATGGAAAAGTGAAAGAGTCTTTTTAAAGGTAAAACTCAGTGTATGAAATCGTGTAATATGCTCCTTGATGTAGCTGGAATCTGGTTAAGAACCTTTTATCTGTGTCGTCCTAAATTTCTAGTACATTTCCATGCAGATATCTAATCCATTGGTAGTTAGAGCTGATGTCGTAAAACCATCCACTTGACACTCCTCATTAAAATAAAGATATTACTTTCTTTTAGCTGTTACCTTCTGAAACAGCTTTTGATGCTGAAAACTGACTACATTTTGGGTGATCTCTAAGTTCACTTCCCTGCTCTTAGCACAGATTCTCACTGTATGCCCTTGTCTGCTTTTCTCTCAGTTTTGTAGTTCTGTATTTTAGAAGCAAAGATAATAATACACCTTCCATTTCACTTTTATTTATCTCATTTAATTAAATTCAGTATCATGCAGTACAGAATGTACCTGTAGGTAGTTATCCAGTGCAGCAGAGCCATGGTTTCACCTGGGACACTTTGGTGTCATACAGATAAAATAAATCCATTCTGGTACATATACTGGCAGGATACACCTTTGTTGCTACTAAGCCTTTCTTTCCTAAAGACTTATAGTATGGATACTACAAATAAATGAGTAATTAATTCTTAATTCATTTATATTAGAAGGTTAGTTTCATTAGTTTCTCTTAATGAAGTTGTCAGCTTCCCTTGACCAAAGGGAAGCACAGTCAGTAGTGCTGCGCAGTGGCAAGCAGCATTCATTCATGTCTGTACTCTGTGAGAGCCGTGTTTACATTGGCTGCAGAAAAGGCACAGTGGACTTTGCCCATTTGTCTCGCCCATGAGTTCACTCAGAACAAAACTCTAAAAGACCTGCAGTTTTGGCAATGATATGCTTTATCTTGAGCCTCTGGCAGGTTGGCTTGACATATGGCAGACATGTCAGTAGTCAGCTCTCAAACATCTTGAAATTAAGAAAAGCCTGCAGAACAAGAATCTTTTCCCCACTGGGCCATATTTGTTCAGGTTGTTCCTGTTCCCTTCCTCTGAGAGGTCTGCTCCTCATGCATTTGATCTGCCTTCTGCTCACGGGAAGCACGATCATACTTGTGTCATATTTTCATTATCCTCAGCTTGGCAGCTCCTCTTCATTTTTTCTGGGAGCTTGAGGACCTCATGACATATCAATGCAGATAGGTATTTTTTTTGGTGGGAATTCCTTTTTGGCATTTACTGTTCTGCTGTACACTTGAACGCCTATGTTTGTAAAAGAGGTGGCACTTCTGAGCTGCTGCTTCTTTATTCTGTCAAGCCAAAATACCTGGTGGTGTATCTGGCCTGTTCTTTTTGACATTTCACTGGTCCTTGTTACCATGGTGTACCAATTCTGACTTTGAGAGATGTCACAGTAAAGCTGTTGCCAGGTTGGAACCTTTTTGCTCTAATGCCTTTACTATAGCACTTAAGGAAATTGTGGACACTCAACTACAGCAACAAGCTTGCTCTGCTGTTTCCTTAGTCTGTGCCTTGGATTTTCATGAGGCTGAAACTTACCTGGATGCTCTGTTTGCTGCAGATTTGAATGTGTAGTTAATTAACTTATCATGCAGTTCCTGGGAGGAATCTTTTCCTAAAGCGGGCAACACACTTTCACTTGGACTGGAACTGGCATTCCCCAGAGAAGATTTCTGTTGATCTCTATCAGTGTTTTCTGTCTTCTGCTTCAGGAATTCCATATGTGCTGAGAACAGCTGAAGATTTGGTGGTAGAGACAGATTAGAGCTTGGTCTTGGTGTGCATTTTGATTTTTCCTTTTTCTGTTGTTTTGAGTAACTTCCCTCTGAAGATGAGGTAAGTCACAAATGGCAAGTACCAGGGGAGGCAGCTGTGAAAGCCTGCATATATTCATGGGAGAGAAGAAGGCAAACTCTGAGAATGGCATTTGCCCTTTACAAGTCACCTTTTCTCAGCTTACAGCAAGCAGTCCTGAACTTGTTCCCTTTCGAGCTGCAGTGCATCCAAATGTACCTCACTGCCAGTGCTCTCTTATTAGCCTGTGTATCTTGGAGGCATTCAGAGAAGTTTGTGAGGAGTCCAGCTATGAGAACAGGAATGTAGCAGCTTCCATGGGGATTGGGAGCTTTTGTGCTCCTGGAGGGCTGAACCAGAAGGCGTGAACTGTGTGAACAGATCAGCAAGCTCCAAGAACAGCAAGTTCACTTCCTAAATACAATTGAGATTCCACTGCTCACATTTACAGATCCATCCCTAATTCCTCCAGGCTTGTCTGCAGCACGGAGTCAGCCTGTTAAAAAAAGTTCTTGCTCTGAATACTCTGGACATGACACTCTGAGAAACACAATGATTAGTAGATAAGATATTATATGTAGTATTTCTCTTTAAAAAGAGAGATTTCCCTACTGAGAAGTTTAGAAAAAATGTTTTTATTTCATCTTTTCTAATGCTCATATTTAAGTACCCCTGCTAAAACATGCTGATAGCAAGGTATTTGCAAAAGTGCTGTGTGACCCAGTACATTCATTTAAATACCAGTTAAGAGTAAATAAAGAATCATAAGGATTCATCATGATAGATAGTTCTAATTTGTATTACTCTCTGTGCAACTTCATGTGAGGGGATTCAAGGAGAAAGACCACAGAATAAAGGAAAATTAATTTGAAGAGAGCTCTTTGTTCCCAAAACAAATACATATTGTTCCTTATAACATGTGCTGTTTTTCTGAGAAGTCCAGTAGAAGTCAGTATGTTGATGTTTGATGAGGCTGCTGGATTGTTTCTTTTTTATGGATTGTTTTTGCCTCTACCTACTTTTACTTCCAGTAAAACATGTAAAGAAAACCATCAGATTTGCTGTCCTCTGCAGGTTTTCTGGATGCCAAGGTAAATAACTCCCTTTTTATTTTTTGGTATTCTGATGAAAATGCAACAATATATGTCATTGGAGACACTTCTGTGAATATCCTAATAAATCCAGACTTTATTCCTGACACCTCTGTGTAAGGTAGATCATGCTTTGTAGCAGATATCACTAACACCTGACTTGAGGAATAAATGGAAGAAATAAGATTTTCCTCATCAGTAGCTTAACAATAATAAACTCCAAAAGGTGTGAATCTAACCAGAAACTTAAGTTTTTGAATCTCATTTCTATGACTTAAACCAGGCTTTTAGGAAAGTCTGGGTGTCAAGTTGAAGAAATAAATAGATGATGGTGAGTGTGTCTCTACTAAAAGACGTCCCCCAAAGATGCAGTGGTTTTGGGGCTGAAGTTCACAGATAAGATTTCCTAATGTGCTGGAAGGATAAAATGATCAAGCCTTGAGATGCCTGGATGTTGTGCAGTCCTCAGGAAGTCTCTTTGACTCTTATCCATCTGTCTAGCAGGTATCTCAGTTGTATTTCTGCTTTGCTGCTGTATGTATTTCTTATGTGCATTGTTACAAAGAACCAGAGTTTCTTTGTGTTCTGTATGAACTGAGTATCCACTCAACTTCTGAGATTCACTCTCAGCAAAACTCAAAGCAGTAGCATTTCATGCAGCGTGTTAGCTCCTGGGAAATGTGCGATCAAACTAATGATTCATTCAACCCCCTTCAATACATGCCTTATTTCTTTCAGAAATCCCTGCACTTAAAGTGTGCTGGGGCTACTAATTTCAGGGGATAGAAAAAGTTAGATTTTTAAATCCTGCCTGCCTGTGCTTTTTTTCCCCAAAGCCTTGCTTAGGGCTCTGTAGGTTCAAACCTGCAGACACATAGACATTGATTCTTAGTTTCACGTTCACAGAATGGTTTAAAATGTGCATCTTCTAAAGCAAGTTCTCAAGGGAAACATAAATTTAAACATTTTTAAAGGCAAGTATGACTGACTTGGCTCTGAACTCAGTAATAGAAGGCTGAACAGGAGCTGCTCCTGAAGAAATAAAATGAACACTGAACATCTGCGTACAAAGCAGGGTATTTGTTTCATGTGTAATAGTTTCCCTTATGACTACCTGGTCAGACCCAAAAGACATTAATCTTGCTCACTCTGGAAGATACTGGCTTTCCATCACAGAAAAATCCCAAATAAAATTATTTAGTGTGTTTACTACAGAAGCAATTTCAATTAAGGCAAAGAACCAGAGAGACCTCCAAGTTTTCAGTGTGAAAAATGAAGCACTGCTGATCAAAAATAAGATTGTGAGAGGTTAAGTGCTGGAAATTTATAACAGTTGCTGTCTCCCAGTAGGAATGTTGTAGTGGACCTAGTGGTCCTTGAAAAGCTAGATACCATTGCAGGCAGTAAGGGGATTTTGCTTTGGAGGTTTTCTGGTATTACAATCAAATGTGTTTGAAATAATAAGCAGTAGCTACAGTAACTCTCTTGACCAAAGGAAAAGCAGTGAGGTTTTGGAATTGTGTCAACATTGTGCTCTCTTGAGAGCAAAAAACCAGACTTGGATCGGTCTTTGTTAGAGCCAAAATTGTGCAAGCCTCCTTTCTCTGTTCTGTTACAAAATCTAGCATGTCTTACAGGACAGCAAATTGATTTTAAGTTCTGATTTAAAATTTTATGCAGTTTAGCTAATTACGCATTCAGTACCTAAGATGAGCTGGAGAAGAGCTAGGCTGACATTTTGGTCTAGCAACTCTCAGAGTGGAAGAAAGGAAAAAAAAAGTTCCGAAAGAGAGAGATACTTTTTACTTTTTTCAGTAAGTGAAGAAATTAATAGGTAAAGACAGAGTCTTTGATTGGAGGAAATTCTGTGTTCATTTGATTCTTTGCAGCCAATTATTGCTCCCAGCTTGCAGTGATCAAGAAGGCAGAAGCTGCTCTCAGCCAGGGCAGTGGCAGCACAGTATGACAGCTGTCACTCAAGGAGCTCCAGCCTCCAATCCACTGGGTTACATCAACACCATTGTGTGAAGCTGTGTGCTTGGTGTGGGTTCTGGGCACTGATCTGCCTTCTAGAGAATCTTGGTAGAAGGGTGGAAGGAAGTTTTGTGTTCCTGTTCTGTGTTAGCAGGATCAGCCACATGCAGAATCATTCCCTGCCTGTAAAGGGACAGAAAGCTGGGATTAGAAACGAGAATAATGTCTGAGAGCAAAGTCTTCAAGCCAGTGACACAAAGGTGGTGGATCATCACACCACTGCTGGAGGCTCAGTAGGATCCTTTGGTAATTGCCAGTGATATTGTGAAGGTATCTCTGATACACATCAAAATTCAAAACAGTTTGTGACTTTACTGCTAGTATGAGAACCCAAGCCATGTGTCAGGGCAAAGAAGTCAGCTGAGTGGAGTTCAGGAGCCAGTCTTCCTGTGGAATCCTTGCTGGGAGCTGGGCTTCAAATAGACCTCAACCCTTTTGAAGGACAGCAGAGTGGTTTTCAGCATCCCTTTGGAACAGCTACATGTGCAGAGGCATTTCAGCATTTTTTTCTTTCCTTTGATTGAAATATATGTTGTAGCAAACACTGAAGGTAAAGTTAGAAAAACAGAGGGGAAATCCTAACTGCCATGTCTGGCTTGGCACAGTCCCTTTGGTTCAGTCAGCACTACAGACTGCCAGACTTCTGCAGTTGAAAGTATCCTCTGTGTTCCTCATATTTTCTAGATCTGGTAGAATTCACATCTTCATGCACCAGTGACAAATGTATGCTTTCACTCAGATTGAGTGGAAGAGCCAGAATTTCCAGCCCTGGGATGGGTTATATTTTCAAATCTAGGGAGGAGGGGAAATGTATTTGCCCCACATTTAATTAAATCTTAAATTTAGTCAATCATATAATCCTAAACTCTGTAGAAGGATGGTGACCTCTAAGGATTACCTTCAAAAAGCTAACACTGATACATGGCTGGCAGTCTCACTGTGATACAAATCATTCTGATGGGGAGTTTTGTAGTGAGATGAAGAAAACAAAACTAAACAGAGGATGTGGAAGGAATGTGAGCAAATATATACATCTATTGTGAAGTAAATATATTTGGACTGTGGTTTGAAAATATACTGGAAACTTGGAATAATCAGATATGAATTTGATACATTGCCCCATGAAAGGAAACTGTTTATTCTGCAGGTGCCATTTAGTCTACAAAGGGGAAAAAAAAGTCTATACAGTATCATTATTGTGTTGCTGTGTTTATTTGCAATAGGTGATGTTTTTATCTGCCTTTCATCTCTCTGTCCAAATCTCTACTTACCATGAGGTCAATAAAGCTAAAAAGGTTGCAGAGAGATTGAAAAAATAAAACTATGCTCGAGAAAGCTCATGTGTGCAGAAGTAGCTGTGTTATATAGCAATGTGGGAGTTACTTTTTAAGGTTCCCTGTCTAGAAAATTATTTGTTAGTGATGAACTCTAAGCCTCTTCCCTGGAGAAGAAGCCTCGATTGCTGTGTACAGGATGGTGAGACACTGTAGATTCAGTGTTTTCAGTGTGCCCAGACCAAACATCAGCTGTCCCACACAATAAACAGTGCCCATTCTTTTGGCAGCTGTTTGTATGTTTTTAAAGCAGTAGAAGAGTAGAGATGACAGAGCTGAAATAGTTTTATTCCTTTTACTGATGCAGCAAAAAGAAAGAGAGCAAAGAAGGGTGAGGTCACACTGTGAGAGCAGATGAAATGGACAGCGAATGCCTGTTCTGCCTGTAAAGCTGGCAAATTCTGGACAAATGAGTTAATGTTGGGGAGGCTGAGCCTTAGGCTAAAAATAGAAGTTTTAAAAGTTTAAAAATCCAGTTGTGTCCAGGGTAACCCAATCATGTGCTAATTCAAAATCCAAAGTAATGGGGATGGGATAATGAAGTCTTATGATATCTGCAGGTTCTCCTTATGGTGCAAGTTAATAAGCAAATAATACCCCTAAAACTAAAATTGCTAGCTAAGATGGGGTTTTTCTACATCTCCTTCAACCCCAATATGTCACCCTATCTTAACAAACTAAATGGCTTTAAAGAAATTGATAGTAGGTTTTAAAAGCACTGACAGTTGTCACTTAGAGCATATTGCTTTAATAATCCAACTGGGACATTCTTATGCTATTCTCGTGTCTCCAAATACTGTCATGAGGTAGATACATAGTTGATGTCTTTATATTGTCAGTTTTCTCTTCAGTGTTAATTTGAGGCTGGACCTTTTAAAACTTTTTTCCAGTGCTCTTTTGACAGCAGAAGTTTAGGTATGTGACAACAGATTTTGAGTAAATTAAGGATGAGCCATCTTGCTGCATGCACACATTTGTGAGTAGGGTTTCTGAAAAATCATTATATCAGTGGGATTTCAGATGGATGTTTTTCAAAGATCATTGGTATTTTAGCTGTGCAATTACCAGTACAATTAATGCAAACTGCATAACAAATCTGTTGCAGTTGCTCGACACAGCTCAGGCACTGGGCCGTGGTTCTGTTGGTGGTGCAGCCCAGTCTCCCACCCTGTGCTGTGCTACAGAGGATCAGGGAACCCTGCAGGGAGCTTTGTAGATCAGGACTGTGATAGACAGCAGTGTCTGCAGCACAACTGCTCTTCAGGGTTCCTTGTTTGAGTAACTCTTCCTGCAGTGTTTTTCACAGTGAACTCAGTTCTTGGTTTTCCTTCTGTTTTGCTCTTCTGCCTGCACTGCTGTATCCTTCTAAATCCACCTTTAATTGTAGAATGCCTGCAGTTAATAATGGCTGTCATGTATTCCAGTTTTAAAAGGCCATAAACACAGAAGAATGGGCTGAAACAGCTGAGTTAAAAGGCTTGTTAAAGATGCTATCTGTGTGCTGAATCCAATTCATGGGCATGTTAAAAGACATGAGATTTTCCTCTAGAGGTGTTTAGCAGAAATGTCTGGCAGGAGCTGAAGCTTTGATCTTACTGTTTTGCTCTAGTGTGTGCTGTGGAGGCCCCTCATTGTCTTTTTACCTCTGGGACTTGGACTATTATTTCTGGTGACTGGATCCGTGGTGTTCATGTTCTCTTCATTCTCCATGGTGTTTTGGTACTGGGGGATTTTTTGTTTGATTTGGTTTGGTTTTGTTTATTTGTTTTGTTTTTTAAGATTAATTTAATGCTTTACTATTTTGTGACTGTTTTTACATGACCTTAAAATATCCCAGATATTGGGACCTAAAGGCCTTCATTCAAATGAACAAATAAGACATTTATAGCAGGCTCTTCTACACTACAAGAACTAGCAACATTTAGAAAGGATTCCTATATAAGTTTAATTTCTCTGTGAAGTAGCTGCTTACTTGTAAATTTTCATTTCTAGTGTGTGGAACACTACTTTTAGCTCTTTATTGAAATGGAAAAAAATTTCTATCTTGTAAAAAAAAATATCTGACTAACAAAAAGAAGGACTGGACCACCACATGTTCTTCAACTATCATTATTCTGGAAAGCATTTAGGTCTATGCTTATTTTTTGAGACATGCTTAGCTTGTTTTTGCATATTATGAGTGAAGATGAGTTAAGTGCATTCCTGAACCAGAACCTTAGCACTAATCCTTCAGTCACTGCAAAGAATAAATGAGGGGCAAAGACAAAGGGCCAAATTAAAATCAACGAGATTCTATTCAGATGGGCTCTGCTTCAGCAAGCACATATCTAATTATAAGCACAGAAGTAGGCTCACTGACGTCAAAGTTAATTAAACTGCTTAAATTTAGGCACATGCTTAAATTCTTTGCTGAATCAGTATTTTTGAGCCAGTGAATAATAGGACAGCATTGCTGGTCCAAAGCATGATTTTTGTGGGTGGGAAGGAGTTTAAACTCCCCCTTTCCTCCATCAGTTCTTCTGAGGTCTGCCTGCTGGCATTTTGAGTCCCAATGGTGAAGGAATGTGTCAATATGTTAAAGTTTCTTAGAGTGTTTGCTAACAATACCCAAACCCGACAGTTGGATCTCTGGCATTTTTAAGGCATGCAGTGTGTTGTGCAGTATATGGCAGCAGTATGCCCAGCACAGTAATCTTTCTAGCTTTGTTTTTATTGATGCCACTTCTATGAAATTAATCCCTTTGTCCAGTCTCTGAAAGGCAAATTAATAACTCATTTTCATGACAAAAAAAAAAGAATAAAGGAAACATGTAGAGAGAAGAGTTAAATGAAGAGTGCCTGTCATACAGAAGCAGTTTCGATTCCGTTGGTTTCACGGATTATTTTAGTTTATGGTGTCATAAATAAATAAGCTATTATTTGTTGGCCTTGGATCATTAAGGGCCTAATAAGAATTTCCCCCATAGGAATATGAAGGACAACATGATGCTTCTTACACAGAAGCACACATGGGAATTTCAGCCACGTTTTGTAAATGAGTTGGGGCTGGTTGTGAGCTTTTAACTATGGTCTCTGCCTAAGTAACACAGTAGGGTTGCCCTGATGTAGTGGCAAGGGATTAATCAAGGAGGTGCACTGCAAAAGATCAGATTTCTTCTGCTTGGTAAAACTCACGCCATGGGGACTTAGGATCTGCAAAGGAAGCTAATTGAGTCATCAACAGGAATAAGTTCAAAAGAGAAAAGCAGGTAAGAGAGTTAAACAAATCTAGAGTTGTGTTTTAAAAGGTATTCAACATTTTGTTCATGTGTACATTATCTACTTATCACTTTTACCTGGTGCATGAGTTTAAAGCTTAAATTTAGTCATCTTCATTTAGATAACAGAAAATTACATGTATTTATTTATGTATTCATATTTTGTGGTTTAAAAAAATAATTGAAAATCACCTTCCCTCCTGATGACACCTGCATCCATTTTTCTAGTAGTGACTGAAAGCTGTTGCATTTGGAAAAGCGTTCTGTTCACTGTGCAGGCAGCTCTGATGGAGAACAGGTGACTTTGTAGTCTGCATCTTGTAATTCATTTCATGCCAGTTGGCAGCTATGTTCACAGTCTAGAGCAGTGGGCTCACAGGTGTCTTGAGTCAAGTCAAAGCTTCAGTTTGACTTGGTTCCCCTTGCTAGGTCAGGTGAAATCAGGAGAGAGGGAGCAGCTGTGAATGAGAGACCCTTCCTAATGAGAGAGCCGGGCTGTCGTCAGTGACAAAGCATCAGCTTTCCTCTGTTGGGTCTCCCACATCATCCATGTCTCTCGCCCAGCAGCTCATCATCCTGTCACAGGCCAAGTTTATAAACTGTAAAGAGCTGCAGCTGCTGAAGTTGTGTGCAAGGGAGTTAGAGGAAGGAAGCAGCCCATCAGGCAAGCAGCTTTCTCACTAATATAGTATAAATTGTATTTCTTGGTGGACATCATCTCAGCCAGCAAAGCAGAAGGAAAGCTCAAGCCTGAATGGTGGCTTTTTCGACTACCTTTTTATGTACATTATTCTTTGTTTGCATCCAATGTGTCTCTGTAAGATGATGATTTAATTAATTTAAACCAGGGTGTTTCTTCACCAATTTTATTAGGTTTTTTCCCCATATCTCCATATTTTGCATACGAGGGTGATGAAAGTGTCAAACTATGTCTATTCATCATGATAACAGAAGGATCAAAGTGGGGACATGGTCATTTTACACATAGAAGTTGTCTAAATGTGTAACAGGTTACAGTAGAACATGTAATAAAATCACCTAAGTGGGCAGATTTAATTGTGATTAGATCATGTTACTGGAGGTCTGGAGTCACAGCTGGGGCTTCACTAAGGACTTGTTTTCTCTCTTCTTCACAGCCCTCTTTCTAGATTTCCATTCTCAGTTGCCCTAGGTGCTTCAGAGGGTTAGAGCAGGAGGCTGTTACAGCTACCCTGCACTCTCCTGAAACATGAGGGCTTTGAAATCTTTGTTTAGAAGTATCTCAAATATCAGTATTTGAGATAGTTTAAAAACAATTAGTTGAAGAGAGAAAGCTCTCATTTGCCGGCCACAAGGAAGAGTTCTTAGAGGAGCATTTCCCATGCTTCATTCTTTAACTTCTATCTTTCTGTTTCTGGGGTGGCAGTTAGGGGACAGCTCGAGCTGTCTTTCATGCTTGCGTGGCAGAAAGCAAGAGCAGGAGGCATCCCATGGACCCTAAGAAAGACTCCTGTCATAAGTGGGAAACAACTGCCCAGAGTGCTCGTGTGTGCAGGGTGTGAGCAGTTTGAAGTCTTACCACTATGGGTAAATAACTTTCTGATTCAAAAAGCTAATCACACATTCTTACTAGAGAAGCTGGAGTGGGGTATCTCCAGAAAGCATTGCTTTCTGACCTTTAAAGCTGTTACCTCGAGGGCAGAGGGAAGCAGGATATGTGCCTCACTATTGACTGTGACATTTCTGTCCTAAAAATAGATCACTACAATCCCTTTCTGGTTCAGACCAGCACCTTTTGTGGGTATATGATATTCACACAGGTCTCGATTTTTTACAGGGTTTTAGGAGCTGGATATCCAGATGGAATAAATGCTAAAGGCCTCAAATTGGGAAAACAAGGTGAAAAAAGAGGAAGGAAAGTACCTCACTGTGCTTTTGTTTGCTGTAGCATAGAAAATGTTTCACGTGGAAACCTACAGCTTAATCTGAGTCTGCTGAGATCAGAGATGATAATCCACTTTGTGGATCATTCAGCAATGGAAAGTGGCTGCACAAATCTATGTAAACCAGGGGATCTTTTTTATCTCCTTGATTTACGTAGTAAAGAGTTATTATGGTCTTAACTACAAGCATGTGGGTGTATTCTGCACCATAATAAATGCTTTATCTTTTATACTCAAGGTAAACTGTTGATAAGATTTTTATTTTTGTGTGTGTTTTGTCTATATGCAGAAATCAAGCATTTTTATGAATACATTCAATTTCTTGCTAGTTTTCATGACTGTAAAAGGCAGTAAATGTAAATTTACACTGAACTGGTTGAAAACTGGTAAGGAAAATAAAAAATTGCATAATGCGTTTATTTAGTTTCCAGCCAACACTGTCAGTCATCCAAGGCCATGCAAAACAAATGTACCAGTCCTGTTTAGCTGAATTCATGCTGACCTTCATGTAGTTGAGTTGCTCATTTGATATCGGTGTAAAATGGTAACATATGGGAGTTACTAATCATGGGAATGCTAAGAATTAATTTTTACAGCAGAAAAACTTTTTCAGTGGGACATTGAGCTTGGGCAGGCTGAGATGTTTAGATGAAGTTCAAGTTCCCTCTTACTAAATCTTTTCAGCTACCTACATCTTAACCAAATCAGACTAAGTCATTTTAGGTTTGGGTAAGTCTTTTCAATGTTTTCAAGAAGACCACATTAGTTTTGGATGTTGGGGAAGGCCCCTTCAGTGCCCTGAGAAGGAACTGACACAGCATTTCAACTGCAGCACAAAGAGCTGTGTCAGGTCCCCTTCAAAGTGCTAAGACAACACAGTGGAAGCAGAAACTGGAACAGTTCCTTGGGGAAGATGTAGGTGATATAGGGGAATAGTCATTTGTATAGTTTGGGCAGGTAAACACAAGCACTCGTGTTAATCCAGCTGTCACCTGCACAGAGGAGACTTTCAGCTTTGAGTGAACTGTGGGACCAGACTTCTGGGTTTGCTCGTCGTCTTGGAGAACTGTTTGCTCTTCTTTCAGGGATGGGGAGAGGGGACAAGAAATCACTGTGTGACAGAGAAGATGGGCTCATCCCTTCTAACCCACCTACTGCTTCTGCCTCACTGAACTTCTTGTGTTACAAGGAAGTCATTGTAAGTCTGTAACTTCTGAGCTGAGGAAACACATTCTTCACATTAATAAGCAGTTTCCCACAACAAAGAGCAATGGGAACTTTTGGGTTCTTCATTGGAAAGAATGATACTAATTGTTTTGCCATAATGAAGTGCCTAATAGGAGCTCCTTCCCCACATCCCCCTTTTTTCAGGTCAGTGTGGCACATTCCAATTTGTGTTTGCTTCGAAGCACAGGAGGAATCCCCCATGGAGGGGGGAGGGTTGTTTTATCATGCTCAAGCATGCAACCAGTAAGCCTTTTACTTTCTTCATATACCCCAGTTTCTCAGGGTAGTTGGGAGGATTCTGGATTTCCCCCCACATGCTGAAAAAATGCAGCATTCTTTGTTTTTCCATCACAAATGAACTGAAACCTGTAATCTCTGTATTGAGCAGAAGTGATTAAAATAGTGTGGAACAGATGGTTTAAAAGCTGCCAAAGACTGAATCTTCTGCTATTTTGTTTCTTGAAAAACTACATTAATTCCTGAGTCAGCTTTGAGGGTACCATCACATCTCATCTGAGACGACAGAGTATGCTTGTTTCTCTGTCTTTGACTGCTAATTAATAGCAACTAATTAATTTATTTTTTTTAATAAAAAAATACATACTAAAAGCTGAGGTAACATATTTTCAAGCTGGACAAAAATGGAAGTTTTTCATGGAGCTTTTAACAATATTTTTTTCTTAGAAATTTTGCTACTTGTGTTAGGGTTCATTCAGTGGAGGGGAAGACCATGTCCCAGTTGTACTGGAATGAAGACACTGCAGTACTTCTAAATTGTATTTGGTTTTGGTACTCAGGGTGTGTGAGTTTGGTGATGCTAACACATTGATTTGTACACAGAAAGTTGCAGACAATCCTGTGATGCAGAAGCCCCTCATAAAGCTGTCACTGTCAGGTGTGCTTTCCCTGCTGTTCCAGATGAACAGATTCCTTCCACTGAGGACTTATGACCAGGGGACTTGCAAACCACAGAGTCGTATCCTCCCCAATGAATGCTGTGAAACAGCATCTTCCTCTTTTGAGCTGCCTTTTTTTTTTTCATAAAGCTGTAGTCTGTAGCTTAAATCAAAGAAGAATTTTTTTACTGTCAAGCCAAAGCATGTCAGCTGTGTGAGTGAATGTGTGATGGCACAACACATCATACTGGCCTATTCCAAATCCTCCACTTCTGCTATGGAGCTACTCCAGCAGGTTTATGGGTTGAAAAGTATGATCAGGTCTTCTGATATTCCTAAGTACTAATGCTTTAGTAATGCTACTTAGAGTGATTTTTAGGTAGCAGTTCTCTGCTCTCACGTCTGGCACCTCCTTGAGGAAGATTTTTAGAGATTGATTTTGTCAATTTAGAGAAATACTTACTGTTCATACAATTTTTAAGAAACGTTGTGATTTTCCTCTTGTTTTATAAACTGTGGATGAGCTGAACCATTACCATTTTGTTGTCTTGATCCTTATTAAATTTCAGGTTTTCAATTAGTAACCTTCCTAGCAAAGTAACATTTATTTTTAAATATTTGATAGTGCTAAATCTCAGTGTTCTAATTTAGATAGAATGCTACCTGTGTACAGTACAATAGTAAATGACTTCTAGAAAGGAGGGGTAGCAAAACCAAGTTAAATTTGTATTTTTATTTAAACATGTTTTAAATTTTGTTAACGTTTGCAGTTTTAAATTAGAATTTCAGAAATTTAGTAACTGTCTGATTTCTGTAGATGATGCTGTGTTTAAGCAAAGCAGTTTTGAAAAATGGAAGTCTTGCTGAATGCTTGCTGAAACTGTATTTCATGGCCTCCTCTACTCACAGTAATGGGAACTGATCTGTTTGCCCCCCTCATTTTTTCCCAGTGTATCATCTCCCCAAGCAGAAAAACCTTAGCTAGAGGTTCTTTTTTATCTGGCTCTTCCATGAAGTAAGGGCTTCTGGAAGATGTTACTGGAAATCAGGAGGCAGCCAGTTTCTCAGGGGTCATCAGCAGCAATGCCATTGCAGGTTGGAGATTTGGATTCTGGGGAGTCTGTCCCCTGGCTCTTCTCGGTGGAAGACTTTTGCTGTTGTATATGCTGCAGGTGTAGTTGCTAAGCCTGGGTTGTTGCAGTACATCTGGGAGCCACTAGAACTGAGTAATGTTTTACATTTTGAATATTTATTCTGTTTTGCTTTGTTTCCGTAAGGGTTTAAAGGCTTGATACTAAATTGGTGGGGTTTTCCCTGTTTTTTTTCCTTCAAGGAATGCAGTATCTCTTGTTGGTCTTGGTTAATGGACTTTATGTCTCCTCAGTTGCCAATTAATTTCTAAGGCACAGGAAGGCAAGTGAGAGGAAGGATTTTGAAGGGTCTCTATTGAAACTTCTGGTTTTGTTTATTTTTAAAATTCTCCTAAATACTCATACTATGAAGTGACCTAATTGCATAGACTTCTAATTTCCTCAAGGCTCTGTGTGGTCTTCACCCACCTTCTCAGATGTTGGCTCCGAATTAAACATTTTCTCTGAAGTGACAAAGTGTAAGACCACATATGTCTGAAAGGCCAATGTATGCACCAACAGTTTTTATTCATAGATACGACAGAAACATTTTCCCTTGCTTCAGTTTTTAATGCACAGACAGGGAGAAATTGCTCTGCTCTGCTTATTGAACTCCATGGGGGAGACTGGATGCTGGTTTTAAGTACACATTTTAAAATGCCCTGCATCTTCTGTGTAAGTATTTTGGATGTCTTCTGTTCAAGGTTGTCACTTGCTCTACCATCTAAGGGTTATTTGCTGTCCAATCGGGGTCTTTTTAGATCAAAAATACTGATATGAGCTGATATGGTGACTTTACTATTTAATTAGAGGGAATATTAAAAAAACTTCTATTTTCATATTATAAAAACCTCTATTTTATTTAATCCTTAAAACTTGATGCAGTATGTCTGTTATATCAAGTGAGGATTAATGTAACCAATCTCATTCTTTGATCAATGCCTAGTAGTCTTTTTCTGGACTGGCTGCAGGGTAGATGTATGCAAGAGAAAAAGTGACTGTGGATAAATGGTAATAACAGTACTGTAACTGGGAGAGGAATGGAGAAAATAATAGATTTTTTTTAAATTGGTTTTCAGAGGTAGAGTATTGAATATTGATGACATTAGGTAAAGGTAACAAGAGATTAAAAGAAATTAATTTCTGAAGATGTCAGAGAAAAATAATGGGTTTGTGCCATGGGGGAGATACCAGTAAAAAGGGCATAGTGGCAGAAAAACCCTTTGCTGATAGAAATTTAGCAATTTAAGGCTAACTTAAAACTTATATGAAAAATGAACTTTAAATATGTACAAGAGTTTGTGTGTGCATGTTTTTGATGTACTATGGTGTTAGATAGTAGCATTCCATAGGTTGTTACTCCTTTTGTTGCATCTTAGTCTGCAGACATGCAAGCAGGTGGTGAAAGAATGATATGCTTTGCTGTGTCAGTGCTGTGAAGTAGATATTTTAAGGATTTTTTTTGGAGGGGGAGGGGGGCAGTGATGGAAAGCACTAAGTGAGAAGCATCCCAAATTCCACATGTGGGATAATGTTTCACGGACGCAGCCTACTAACTAAGCATTAAATGACAAATGTAAATTGAAACGTTTTCAAAAGATGTAATGTTTGTCAAAGCAGAATCCCTAAGCATGAATTCTCTGAGTTCAAGATGCTGAATTTGCCCATGTAGGCATGAGAGCTGAGCTGTGACCGGTGTGCTCATTGTGTATGTGCTGCTGAACAGCTCCTAATGGTAACGAGATAACCCAGCCCTTATCACAACTCAAACCATGGCAAAAGGCTGCTTAGCCAAGTGAACAGAGTTTGAAACTCAGTTGTTACAGTCACATCCTTGATTATGTCTTTTTAAAAGAAAGTAGTGTATCGCTCAAAGCCTTCTTAAATGTATAATGTTACCTTCTTAAACAAGTTATTGAAAAACTTAGTTCTTCCCTTAATCTGTTGATAAGAAAACTATTTGTTTCACCAAATACCAGCTGTAGTCAATGTAGTCTCTGTCCCAAGGAGGTGACATCATCTGCTGCAGTCACCAAAGAAGAAAGCGCAGAATTTTCGAAGGATGTGATCTGTGGTTTTTCTGGTGCTTTGATGGAGCACTGGTTGGTTGTAGTGTTGATGTCACTCACTGGTGCTCTCGTAGGTCCCATATGAGATCAGTGCCATTTGTGCTAAGAAACTCTGCACACATTTTGAAGGTCCTTCCTCTGAATAACTTTTACTGAGGTAGACAGGAAAGAGAGTAAAGGAAGGCAAGAGTTGGAAAAGAAGAGGTGGGAACTGAGTTAACCCTGTCAGAGAACTGAGAACTGCTGTCTTGAGTCTCCCCATTCCTTTTGTCACACCATATTTTTTCTGCTAGTGCCTTTTTTGACAGAGAAGATAAAGAATTTACAGAGTTTATGGTCACGAAGCTTCCTCCTGGATTTGAGATTGTGTTCTTAAAAGTGAGGAACCTCCTGTGGAAATAGACAGTGTTAACTCAGTTAAAAGAGCTTTTAGACTAATTACAATCTGCCACCATGAGGTCTTGTCTGAGAGCAGTCAGAAACCCAATTGAACCAAACACCTCAGTTTAAGGATCATGTTTTTGTGAGACTGTTCAGGGCAATGCAGGCAGTGACAGAAGGGAGCCAGTCTTGCCACAGGGACTGAGTGCTCTGTATCAGTACCTGACTCAGTGCCTCCAGAGCACAGTGACCTCCTCACCTGCTGCCTGCGGGAGGTACCAGCAGTCCTCATCACTCATCTATTCCCTGAAGTGAGGAGAGCAGGCAAGCAGTGGATTTGCTGTTAAGCACTGGTAAAATCGATTACATTAATGTGTTGAATTCCTCCCAAGCAGGGCTCGAGTGGCGACACAGTGACTTCTTTCCTTTTTCACCTCTTGGTTTTGTCTTTGTAAATAAAACCAACTGTATTTGGGGTTCGGTACTGCTTTTATTTCATAAGATACTGGGCAAAAATGCCTTTTTTTTCTATGTCCCCGTCTTTTTGTCATTTACAAATGCAGAAAGGAAAGTGTGCCAGGTTGCTTGGGAGAATTTGGTCTAATTTGGAGGAATCCCCAGGGTGACTGCCTCCCCAAAGCACACCTCAGTCTTGAAAGCAGTTCCTTCTCCTTGCTGCTGCCTCCCAGAAGGCAGCAACAGGGGTGGCTGCTCTCCCTGTCTTGGTTGCTCCTCCCGAGGGCACCACTTGCTGCTCTGGTAGTTAAAAGAATGTATGGATTTTCCTTCAGGTTTACAATCTGTCTTTGAGCTTACTTGCTAGCTTGCAGTGCAGTTGATTGACACAGCCATCTTCAGTAATGTTAACCACGCTACAGAAGTGTTGTTTTCCCACAGAGTTTTTTTCTTCCCTTTGCATTCCTCTGTCTGCAGGATGAGTACCCTGAAAGAGCATTGTTACTTAAATATCAGCTCTTTAATCTGATATAATTATTTAGAGAATGTTTTCATGTTTTGATGAAATAAGATATCTCAGTCAATGCTTTGTCTGAAAGCAATATAAATATTTCATCAGAATCATGTGAATTGCGTTAGACATTTTAGTAGGTTTAAGGTTGTTACTTGCCTTCCTGTGGCATTCTGTAGGGATTCAGGCCTTTTTTTTTAATTACTGATGCCCATAAATTATACTTGCTGTTGTATAAGGCAGTGTCAAAGTCTTAGGAATTTAGTTGTACTTTTAAAGCTAAAAGTTAACAAATAGTACTGATCATTTCTGTTATGATGATATTCTAATCCTCCTTGTGTCTCTGGGCAGTAACTCCAGTGATTAGTTGTAAGAAAACTACTTACATTGGAGCCAAACATCTTCAGTTTAGTTCATCTCTCTCTGTAGCACTGGTGGTACTTAAAACAAAATGTTGATTTGATCGATGGTTTGGTTTTCTTTATTTCTCATCATAAACTGACAGAATTTTCATGCTTATTCCCAGAGTATAGAAACTACTTGTATGGGTCTGATGCTTTTGCTTTTAAATAACTCCAGATTTAAAGATACATGGGGTTTTTTTTCTGATTGCTCTGTACTTTATTTTGAAAAAAGCATTCAGTAATGTAAATTAAGTTGCAACAGAAAAAAAACCAAACCAAGAATGTATGTATGTGTTGCTTTTTTTTTTTCATCCAGAGGCCAATGGAAAGAGTACAGGTCAATAGGCATGCACTGGGTGAGGAGTGTTATCATATAGGACATTCCCTGGAAGCCAATAAAAAAACTGAAGCAAGAGTAACCACCTATACCCATGTACAGCATTTCCTAAAATCTTTTCTAAAGAGGAATTTCTACCAAAAATGAAGCAAATCCTGGAGAACCTAAGAAAAAGTCTGTTTTCCTCATGTGGAAAAATAAAATTGTGCGGTAGACTTGACATAGTTTGCTTCTAGTGTAGCTAGCAGGAGATGGTTTGCAGTCAGTGGCATGTATCTGAAATGGGAGTAGGAGCGCAGAAGTGACATATTGAGGGTTGTTGAGAAACTAGGGTTATCTCTCTCCCATCTGCCCCTCTGCACCACTGTAAAAAAGAATGATGAACTGATTTTATCTTTGTCTTTCTTCTCCTTAGTTTGCAAGAGAGTTAGAAGGCATATAAGTCTTTTCAGCTTCCTGAAACAGTCATTTCTCTCTACTAAATGATGAAGCTGTTGAGGAGTGGTATTGAAAGTTACTCATTAAGTTCTTTGCTCTGGCTTTGTGAAGCTGACTTCCATTTCTCCCTCTCTGATTTTGATACAGGAGTTTATGGCAGACCCCCAGGAGTCTGATCTGATGGGAGTGAAGAGTCTTAGGTCACTAACTTGGCTCCTTCTGTAGAGATAAGAGCTACCATTAAATCCTAGAAAGATATAGCAGATGAGAGTGCAGATAGGACTAGAATATAAACCCTAATTTTGTCAGGGCTATAAATATTAAAATCATAGGCCTTCACCCAGAAGAATGTCTTCAGAGAGGCAAAGGTGATTCAAAGCAAGAGAAAGGCAATTTGGAGAGGACATCTTATACATGAGAAAATAGAAATGTTTTTTATGAGATCTGAGGCACTGTAGAAGTTCTGTCTTTCCTTCTGGAAAGTCCCTGCCTCATGAAGGTTTGTCATTTCTAATACCTCATCACAGAAATCATCTTTAAGCAAAAGCAGAATCTTTTATTCTATTAATGTTGATTTCTGTGAATATGTCTAATATTGCCTTTCCCGAAGTAAAAAGAAATGTAACTTTTGTAACTTTATTTCTCTTAACTGCAGTAAAAACAATTGGCTTTTACTCTATTGGCTTTTCTTTCTGGATATGAACGTATATTCCATCTCCTTTAAGAAATAAATTTTAATATGACTTACTTTAATGCCCACACAGCATTTTTCAGACAGCAGGTCCTCCAGGCCCAGAGAAGTGGCTACAGAGTAACACTAAAGTGTGTTAAGCCTCACTTAAATAACCTGCCAGCACTTTTTAATTCAAAATGTTGATTATAAAGGTGCAGTAGTCAGTAAATAGTTTGAAAAGTTGACTCTGACTCTTTGGCCAAAAGTTAAAAGCTGTGGTAATGACCTCTGGTTTCTCAGTTCTTGGATGTGCTGAACTGAAAATATGTTAAAGATGCTTAACTTGTAGCAGCAGGAGATTTAGCACTTTTAGAAAATCAGACCAAATTATGCTTTCTGAAGTTGAAGTACCCAAAATTTTCATTTTCTCATCTTCTCCAGATTGTACTCTCTCATTTAAGCTGGTCTCACTGCACCTGATCTTTCACTTCAGTTTTCGTAGTTAGAGGAGATACTTGAGTGTGTATTCTTGAAGTACTTAAAGTAATTAAAAGAAATTAAGTGATTAAAATACAGTTGTCTGGTTAAGCTTCCAAAGAGTATATTCAACTGTAACATCTACTTAACAACGGATTTAAATATGAAACAAAAAGTAAAACCACATTTATGGCCTAAGGAAACATGCAAAATTTTCCTGGTTTTACTTTGAAGGCTTCATTAAAAATACCTCGCCATCAAACTTCCCATTTTAAAGCTTCTGCTGTGAAATATTTAATCCTTAACACTCAGTCTTTTGATTGTGGACAATCAGCCCACCAAGGTAATGGTGGACAGAGAGACTTAACTGATGCACTTGATTAAAAAGAGGATAGTTACTCTAATTCACAGGGGAAGAATTCTGGACTTGATCAGGCCATTTCAAAGCGTCTCTTGGGACCAGATTCTGTTCTACTGCCTGTACATCATAGAAACACAACTTTTGTGAAACTCTCCATGTGATGTTGCAGGAGAGAAGTAAGAAACAGTGTTGAATACTGTTGGATATTTTCCAGATTATGGGAATGTATATTTTTGTTGCTATACTCTTGCTTCATAGTCTATCAGAATGCAAATTATTCAACAGATGGATGTAGTTATTAGAAGATCTTGAAGTATGAATATTCCAAGATGTAGACTTGCTCTTAGACTCAAAGTAGGCTAGATCTATGTTAGAAATCCTCTAGTAAAATAGGATATGTTTATATGCATGTCAGAAGCCCTCTTTTAGTGATATCACATAAACTTTCAATTGTAAATTTAATTTCAGTGAGAGTCCAACAAGGGCAATATGAGACATAGCCTCTTGCCAGTATGAACTGTATCTGTGCTTGGTAGGAGCTGGCAGCAGGACTTGGTTCTTCTATGGTTGTACTGCTAAATATTCCTCAGGCCTAGAAGACTTTCAGCATCCTTTAAAGAAAGACATAGATTGCTTTAAACAGAAATATACAGAAGATGGTAAAAAGAAAAATTAAAAATGTGAATGTAGCTATTTGGTAGGAATGTGCCTGGTATATATTGGTGATCTCAAAGTGACTGATACTTTCAGGTGGTAATGATATGTTTTGGTAACTTCACATTCTACTATTCTCAGCTTATTTAACCCATGAGCTATGATGCTTTAAAATTAATCACAGTTGAAGAAGGATTGAATGCTCTTAATGGAATCCCTCTATATCTATATGTAGGTGTATGGTTATTTATCATGCGTGCCCTTGTATTTTGTTCTTAACTATTGTATTTTCATTATTTTATTTGAGAAGATACAAAAGCTATTTATATTACAAGAAAAGTTCTTCTTAAATCTAATAGGTAGTGAAGGGTTAAAAACCTAAGGTCCTATTAATGTAGAGAAATGCTGACACAAGTTCTTCAGTCCTTTTCCTGACAGAACACCCATCTTTAATTTGCTCCTCTCTTTACCCATATAACACTGTACATCTGTCCTTGAAAACAGCTCTTGCAGCATGAGCGTAGCCAGTGGAGTCAATTTAGCAAAGGTTGCTGTCTGTGTCTTAGCAGTGCAGGCAGACAGCCTGGAGCTATGACTTACAATCAGCTGAACAGGTATATGAATAATTACTAAAGATAGAAACCTGTGTTAATTGCTGGGTTTAATCCTGTTCTCATAAATTGTTACAGAATCACCCCCCTCTAGCTCCTCCTCCTAGCAATAACATGTCAAAAAGGCTTTTTCTCAGATGTTTAGTAATCTAGTAGATTTGGGAACTTCTTTAGTTTTAAGATTCTTTCTAGTATTTAAGCAGACCAAAACTCTCTGAGAGTCCTTCATTTATATCCGCTTTGAAGCTTTGAGGCCTTGAAGTATTTGGAGTTGACTGAGACACGAGTTTGCCAGTTTCTGAAAGCAAAAACTGATGTCAATCTGTTGTTTCCCTTAAAATTACTCTCTACTAAGAGGTTTCTTTAATGACTCTGAGCAAAGCCACTTTCTTTTTAGACCGTTCAGTTTTTTTCTTCAATCACTCTACACTTGATTATCAAAACTGAGAAAATGATAAAGAATGCCTCTCTCCCTCTAGTTCTATCCTGTTGCTAATACAGTAACCCTCAGTAAGTGGGAAAAATTAAGGGATGCTCTTAGAAATTGATTAGAGTATGAGGGAAAGAGTGACAGTGACTGCATTTGGTCTTCACCGAGAGCATTTTGCCTTATTAGGCTACTTAGCAAGCTAAACTGTACTTAATCTCACAGTCTGCTAAAAATAACTCTGTATGGCTTTCTGGCAGATTGATATAAAAAGTGTATGATGATGGTACATGGGGTTGTTTAAACACAAAGCTAGAAGCATGAGCTGGCCTCCAAATGATGAATGTGTTTGTATTCCAGAATGGAAGCTTTCCAAGACAGTGATGCATAGCCACCAATTTGTAACTTTTCTTTTAATTTGTAACTTCAGACTTTTATCTTTTTGATTATTTATATAACTCCTCATATGTTTGATAAGGAATCATTAAACATCTGTATGCACTTCCAATGGTTTTCTACATATCACAATTGTTTTGAAGAAAGTGACATTTGCTGTTGTTTTCATAGATGTTTTTTAAATAATAAAAAAAAACCCCAAACAACCACTGCATCTCAATTTTCTCATTTTAATGTTCTCACAGTTCACTCATAGCACAGAGAAAAAGTTCTGTCATGAGCTTTCCTATGTATAGAATGTAAATAGTGAGGGTAATGAAGGATATATCTTTTCTTACTGCACTTATGTCCCACTCAGGATGTTTGTATGACATATTCCTTTTCACAGCTGATACCTTCCATATATTATTGGATTGGTTTAAAAAAGTAGTAACAAAAAGGATATAAGCAAATAGCCTAGATTTCCTCTCAAACCCCTTTTTGGATTAGAGGCAGCTTGATGAAATGGGAACAAGAGGGGTCCCCATGCAGAGGGGAGGACAGCTCAAATTGAGCCAGAAAATGAGAGCAGCAGCTGCTCATACTGGGGCTGGGATAAGAAGTGTCAACTGGATATGAAGGCTTAGAAGGATAAGATAAAAGAAAATAGTCCCTGGGATTGACTATTCACGGAGGGCTTATTCTTTTGAGATCTTAATGAGGAATATCCATACAATTTATATTTCTGAAAAATAATTGTGAAGAGTCAAAACAGCTCAGACTGGATTTACAATGCCAAGAAGTGTCCAGGAGCCCTAGCAGGGCTTCTACTTTCCAAGCTTCAGTTTCGTTTACTCTTTTGCATCCCATTAGTTCTACACAGCCTTACAAGCTGCTGTTCTAATAGTTTTCTATCTTCTTTCAGTGAGACCTGATTAAGTTACTGTCTTCAGAGCTACCTCCTTATCCCCTTGAACAATAAATCAGGGAGAGAGAAAGCTTAGCTGTAATTAACCCACAGCTTGCCAAAGGTGGGGCTTCTGCTATATGCTCAACTAAACCAAGTATTTTTCGAGAGAATATATTCTTAACCATCTTGAAAAGCAGCAGAAAAAATGTTTTATTGAAGTGCATACTAAAACTTCCTTAGAGAGGTAGAAGTCCTCATGCCATTTGAAAGTCTTGCTTTGCTATAAAAAACTTTATAGTACTTTGCAGAACTTTTGAATGCTGAAAGATTGGTTTGAAATCTAAAGAATGGTTCATCAGATATTCCCCCAAAGTGGTAGAAGGCTAAAAATGTCAAAGCTATGTGAGGACAATCAAGAAGTTTGCAAGATGTGTTATAGAAATATTTAATCAAAACTTAGTGAAAATTATGGATGTTTTAGAAATCCACTTGATCATGCTGAAAAAGTGGATCTTGAATGGAAGGGGCTTCAGTTAACTTTGATTTCTTTCTGATTTGCTAGAAGAGACATCATAACCCTCAGTAGCTCAGGTACCAAAAGAGGCACTGAAAGCCATTTGTTTCGTGCTTCAGTTTACCAGGGAAATTCACTAGAAGCATCCAAAAGTTGGAAAAACAGTGAAGCTCCCATGTCACAAAAAGCAGCTTTAAAAGCTTACATTAGTATTTGTAGCAAAATAGATACATTAAAATAAGGGCAGAGCATCACAGGTGGGGTGTGTTGTATCTGTCTTTAAATCACCTGATGAACAAGTCGGGGTGTGAGGAGCAGCTGCAGTGGCTCTGCTGCAGCTGAAATAGTGCTGGGGACAACTCTGAACTAATGCCATCAGTACAGTGATACCTTAGGTCTGTAAAGCCTCTCTTCTGACTGCCACATTACAGATGTGATTTTTCCTTTGTGTTCTTTGTTCTTTATTTCTGCATGCTTCGGTTACTTTTGCTTTGCAGTTTTCCCTAAAAGTATAGCTGTGAAGAGAACCAAAGGTACAAACATAATTAAGGGCTTCACTGTGTATTTCTGAGTGCTTTTTCTATTGTAATTTTATAGATAATTTTGTTTTTCTGCACATGGTAAAGACATTAAATCAAAAGAAAGAATGAAGGAAACAGAGATTAGAGAATTGCAACGTTATTAGATGGACTTAAGGTAGATCTCCTTTTCCAAACATTCTGGCAATTGACAGAGGTATTCATCGGAGTGCCTAAAGGTCTATAGTGAGTCTCTGCAGAGGCTTGAAGGAGTATTGTTTTGTGACGGGGTAAAAAGAACATGAGCATTTCCACAGTCTTGGAAGTTAAATAGGGCATAAGTGTCTTTCAGAAGATTTGGAATGTTTTGGTCCAATTGCTGTGTGCATCCAATACAGCATTTGGTGTTTCCAGGTTCAAATCAGAGGGTTCATCAAACATTTAATTATCAAGGGCTACAAGGAAACAGTGGTCATGGTCAGCAGAAAAAAAAAAGATGCTATGTTATTACCTTTTGTAACTTCTCTACCTTTGCTTTATAAAGCCTAATGCAGGTGACCAAAGGCTAGCTACCTTAGTCATAGAATTCTTTGCAATGTAGTAATCTCTTACTTAAACAGATAGGACTTAATCATGTGAAAGGGTCTTTTTTTACTTTGCTTTTAAAATCTGGGTTCTCCTTTCACACCTCTTTTTGGAAGCAGTTTATTTGATTATGTAAAAATGGGTTATGCATGAAAGACACTTGATGCGGAGTCAAAGGATTTTAATTTTTGTTTTTTTTCAAGTACATGGTTGGTTTTTGACTGGGATACAGCCCTTAGATTTATAACAGCTTCAACTGACTCAACCTACTGTGAAACATTAGGAAAAATCGACAAGGCCACTGATCCATGTACTCTCTGTATTTCAACTATGTAATTGTAAGCCTTCTAAAGAGTTTTTTTGAATCCTTTGAATCAATAGTAAAATATATTCATATCCAGGGAACTAATTCTTGGGCAAATAACCTGCTCTAGACAAATATTGTAAGGAACTACCCTGCTGTGTTCAGCAGTGCAGCAAAACTCAGATGAATAAAGATTGGTCCCCAAGATAAACCTTTAAATCTTTGGTCATAGAAAATTTGCATTGCTAAAGGATTATATTATGACTCAGTGGGCAATAACTGCTATTACAGCTACTCGAAGAGATTTTCCTTACCCATTTATGCTTGCTTTCTTTCGTCTTTTCTCAGCATACTTCTCACAATGATATTATAGTAGAACATGATGCTGTCCCCCCTCACGCAGTCTACTTGATACAGAAGTATCCAAGTGGGTGATTTGTTCTCCACCCCTCTGCAGCCTCTCCTTCTTTTGCTTTTGTTGGTCTGCATCTTGATTACAAATGTTGATCTATTTGATTAATTTTTTTGCAATATCACCAAAGAGGGGCAAGGCAGGAGAGAAGCGAGAATTACACCCAGAGGCTACCTCATTTGAAGTAATTGAAGATAAGCATCATGCCGTTTATGTTGAGCAAAGACACCTGAACATATGAATGTGTTCACATCATTATCCTTTTCACCATAAAAAATTGGTGTTCCATGGGCCTGTCTGTTGCATCATCACAACTTAAGGACAGGCTTCTGGCTTCCCAAAAATACACTGCTTCAAAGAGGTGTCATGGAGACACATGACTTTGGCATAGAGAGCAAAGAGCAGTGCCATAAGAACATGGTTTGCTTCTGTGGCAAGTGGATTGAGATTTGGAAAGTTTCTGTCAGGAATATTGTTTCACATTGACAGCATATGCTAAACAGACAAACATTGCCTCCTGCTTTGAGGTAAATAGGACTTCTCTGAAAATCTTCCAACTCTTCTCCTTAATCAGCTAGAAGTGGTTCAAGTAGGTGTTTCCTGCTTCCCCCCCTGTAGAACTCAAAGATGTCCCGAGCCCTGTCTCCCCTCCCCTGTGGGGCTGAGCAGGGACAACAGCCGGCAGCAGGCACATGCCCAGACACTGGGATCCCTGGGGCGCCTACAGAGCCTCACAAAGCACAGCCAAAGTTTCCCAGTATGGACCTGATTCTCCCAGTAGTACACTTCTTGAGTGAGTTGTGTTAATAGTTATCATTGCCTGAGATAAACTTCCTTGTGATGTAATTTGACATACTGCTGTCAGAGGGGCTTAAACATAGTAATCTTTAAAAATTATTGGGAATTCACCCTAGAGAAAAAACTGTTACGATTAATTTCTACAAATGATAAACCACTCCTTCTTCAAAATACTGCATGCTATGAAGTGTGATTTAATCCATTTAACTACAGAGCCTGATGCTTCTGACAACTGTGACTCAAATGTCATCACAGAAAGTGATATTTCAAGTGGCAGGGTGGGATTAGAAACCTGCTGAAGATTTGTCAAAGGAGAAGTAAGTACATAATTTTTAGATAAGTGATTTGTCTACTCTAAACCACTTCCTCTGAAAAGACAGGCAGCTTTAAAAGAGAAACTTACACTGTTACACTAGAAAGAGCAATTTAATTGCAGAGAGATACTACTTATGATGGTAGGTAGAGAGAAGAACATAGGATACTGGGGAATGTGTTTTCTATACAGAAAAAATGAAATTATATTTCACCCTTAGAAAATAATTTAATCAAGGCTTCTATGAGGAAGGAGCCAGTCTCAGTATCTGGGACCTCGTAACCACCTGATACGTTCTTGTTGCTGCTTTGTGTGTTCTTTCTAAATAGGAAAAAACACCATGACAGCTTATGAATTGGGTGAAAATTCTGTAAATGCAGTAAAACCTGAAACAAGCACAGAAATATTCATTCTATTCAGAATTCAGGTAGCATTATAGCAGTTACCAATTTCATTCACATTCACCAAGTCTGAACTCAGTGCAGTTACATTAGTAGGGCAATTTGGTCCTTGTTTTGGATTATTGACATACTTCTCATTACTTTAACAGTCTCCTAAAACTTGTGTGTCCTATTACCTGTTCTGCCAGCCTAGCTATATCATTTACGCCTCCTTAAAGCATTTGTCTACTCTGAAAGGCAATCAAAAAACTGTGTAAGGTTCTGTACTTTTCTTCCGTGTGACTGAATCTGAAATTTGACCAACTCCAATGGAATGTAAGAGTTTGTTCCAGCAGTCCCATGGGTCCACCTGCTTCTATGAGGCCCTAGCTGAAGGCTTGCCCAGGCTGTATGGTCCATCTGCCGTGGACACTGGCCCAGTGCTGAGTCCTGGACCACCTGTAGCAGCCGTGTTGTTGTGAAGTGCTCCTTCAGCCACGCTTGTGCAGCTCTGAGATTGCACAAAGTGTGGAGGGTTTGGTTTGCAGTTCTGCTTGGTCTGACGGCTGTGGAGAGAACGCAATAACCCTCTCTGACAGGCTGACCTTGAGATCCTACATCAGGACTGGAAGTTAAGTGAGAGCACACATAACTCTTAACTGTTTGTAGTGGATTCCCTGGGGGGGAAAAATACCCATTAAATCTGACAATGCTTTTTTGTGGAATAATTTTTCAGAGAAGAGCTGCTCTTTGATATCTGTGATAGTTGGCTGCTCCGACCTGTCATGTTGCCGACTCTCTGCTAAGGTGTTTGGGAAGCACAGTTAGGTGACTGTAAGCACGGCAAGGGAAGCTGGAGCTATTTTTTCACTGAAAGGAATTTTGCTGGAGAGTCAGTATTTTTTTCAAGTCCTCCTTTTTTTATTGTTTGTGTTTTGTTTGTTTGTCGCTGGAACCTGCCGGCTGCTTCACTGTGAGAGGGCCGGGTGCGCCTTTAAGAGGTGGAGGTGCTTTTGTGCAGGTTGTACTGGGAAGGAAGTGGCTCTGCGCCGCGGAGGGTGGCAGGAAAAGGCTGGTGCTCGGCTGGCCACAACTTAAACTGCCAGTTTTCCCTTTGAGAGGCACCAAAGAATTGTCACATTAGCTTCCTGGGGGTTGATTGTTTGCTGGTTGTTTTTTTTTTTCCTTCGGCACTGTCAGCTGAGGCGCGGACCACCGCAGGCACAGCTGGACATGTGAAACTTGTTTAAAACTCTTCCACGGGCAGCCCTGAACCGGCAGTGGCGTGGGAACGGGTGATGTCTTGGGAGCAGTGTGCGGCCAGCAAAGGGGAAGAGCTGAGCTCGCAAACACAGCCCCAGGAGCCTGCCCGGGCCGGGCTGTCCCGCAGGTGACAGCGGTTCCNCGGAAGGAAACTCCCGGCCGCGGGGGCCGCCCGCTCCGGGCGCTGCTCCGCCGCCGAGGCTGCCCTGGACGCTAATTAGCATGACTAGTTTGATGGATTTAGTCAACAGCATTCAGCAAACAGGGTAGGGGGGAAGCAAGGGTATAAGATTTCCCAAATCTCAAGACTTTTCAGCCCCGGTGCCCTTAATGGTTTGTTACGCGGGCTCGAACAAGTGTTGCTTCCAATTAATTGATCGAGGGGATTTATTTTAGTATTTTGGCCGGGTGCCAGAGACAGAGGCTTTGTCCTAGCGTTTTAAGCACCACCCCTCCTTGCAAGTTTGAAATGTGAGCTGCCTGGGTGGTTTTTTTTTCCTCCTCTCTTTCTCTCTTCCTTCTGGCAAAGTGGCTGTGGCTGCGTGTGTGTGTGTGTGTGCGTGTGCGTGCGTGCACGAGAATGAGAGAAGGACATACCTCTCTGTGTAATGGGAAAGCAAGACATGGATCACTAGAGACAGAAAAGAGAGCCATCAATATCAGTAACATGCAGCTGAGGTGAGATTTTTCTGAGTGTTTGATTTTCTTAAAACCCTTTCGGAAGATTTACAGCAGCCTTCTGCCATGCTGTATGCTGAAGACGTACTCCTGAGCAATGTCATAGGGATGCTTACATGTCTATCGCCGTTTTAGGTCTGTTCGCGTACGTGTGAAGTTTTAAAGCTTAACCTGATTCTCTTTATTGTCTCTAGAGGGTTGTAGCTTGAGCACAAATAGCCTGTTGGCAAGTACGGCATGAGCCCATTAGCAAGACTCCATCTGTGATTGGTTTTGCCTGGAAACCGGGAGACAAGCAATGAATAATTGATGTGTGTTGTGCAGTAGCTGGACAGGCAAAGAGGAGAGAGAGAGGGAGAAACAGAGCAGGGTGCCCTCAGAGGGGGAGAGCGAACAAGCTTGAAAATAGCTCCTGGCTGCCTTGTGCTGAGATGAAGGCAACCCCGGCTGTCTTTGTTCTGCACTGGCTGGTTTCTGCCTAGAAGTGTTTGCAGACATATGTGGCCTCTCTGCAGCAGCAGAGGCAGGCGCGCAGAGGAGGGGCGGCAGAGGAAGCCCAGGCTTGTGAATGGGATGTAACTCGGGGGTAAGTTCGTTCCGGGGGGGCGGGGGCCGCGCGTGTGAGAGCGGGGCCGGGTGTCGGTGCGTGCTGGCCGCAGGGACAGCGTGTGAGTGCGTGCCTGCCCGTGTGTGCGATGTCCCCGTGTGTCTGTGTGTGT